>CAJQZJ010033053.1:4431625-4445052 GCA_907164525.1 Lophiomys imhausi
TGTGTGTGTGTGTGTGTGTGTGTGTGTGTGTGTGTGTGTGTGTGTGTTTTCTTCAAGAATGTTAATAACAAAGCTAGGAGAAGTGAATATGTAAAAACGGTGAGCACACAAGACAGAACTCTGCTGGTAGCCCTAAGAGAGCAACAAGAACTACTGTACCCTGATCCATTTCGTACTGGTTTAATGTCTGTCCGAGAAAAGGCCCTGAACTCTACTCACAGAGACTTCCCTGCAGAATTTCAGAAGGCCTAACAATAAAAAACTTCAAATTACTAAGACATTGTGCTCACAAACCTTTTTTTTTTCTAGAAGGGCATAATGTGTATGTAACACCCATGGAGGTGATCCATATTTTAACAGGAGTTTTCAACACTATCCTAGAAAGTGCACTTGTCCCAGTGGTCAAGCTGGTTGTTTTCAAAGTATCTACTTTGAAACATCAGTTGCTACTAATGAACTAATGTCAGTTTTAATTGAAAATAGGGCTTTTTCTTTACTTAGAGCTGCTGTTATGCACATCTGCAGCCAACTCTGTTTGATAAATTGAAGCACAAACAAACTAATTTGCTCCACAGAAGTAATTAGAGTTCTTAACTCTCAGAGTAAGAATAAGATCCACAGCTGGGCTGCCTTTAATCCCAACATTTGGGAAGCAGAGGCAGGCGGATCTCTGTGAGTTTGAGGCCAGCCTGGTCCACAAAGCGAGTCCAGGACAGCCAGAGATACACAGAGAAACCCTGTCTTAAAAAACAAACAAACAAAAACAAAACAAAACAAAAGAATAAGATCCACTTATTCACTGCAAACAGTTAATATACCAACAAATTCAAATTATTTGAGAGAAATGGGCAAAGAAATTCTAGAAAGTGTGTGTGTGTGTGTGTGTTATATATATATATATATATATATATATATATATATATATATATGTAGTTTATCTGTGTTGTCATTTTTGTTCCTTGACTGAAAATACTATGGTCGATATGTAAGATATCCACTATATTGTAAAAATATAATAAAATGAGAATAAATTGCTTTTTGAAAATAAATTTGAAAGCCACATAAGCTATAAACTTTACTTTTAATCTTTCCATATAAAGTAATGTCAAATGAGTGCCTACTCTTTGTTATGGTTATGCCCTCATATACATATAAACTTTCCAGATGTTTATTATTCATTTAAGAAATACTAACACCAGACTCTGTGTCGTGTTCTGCAGTCACAAGCCTCTGGTTCATAGGTTTCTACTCACACAGAGGATGGACGGTCTATATATTTCAAACTCCATTTGCAGAATGCATCCTTGGGGGCTCCGATTTTTTTCACTAGAATGTTTGACGTATCTTCTTCACCAACAAACTAATAGCCACGGACAGGCTTGTTACACATGCCAGTGAACTGATGTGAAAGTCAGAACTGTGCATGTGTGCACAGTGTGAAAGTGTGACTTAGCACTATGTTAGGCCATCTAAACAGCTACTCTAGCTGGCTAAAAACCACCATGCTACCGGGTCTAAGCTACCCTAACACCTAACCTTCTCTGGTATTAAAACTGTGCATCAATTTTTGCTGCCTGATCTCTCCTGGGATAATCCTTTTGTCTTGACTCAGTGACCAGATATCCCAGTGTTGAAGCACCACCTAGCAGACTTTCCTGTCAGTCTGAAGTATTAATTAATACTGACATTTGAGATTTAATTTACCTCAAGCCAAAAGTTAAAACTGTAAGGAAAAAAACAGAATTATAGAAAGGAACAGATTATCTAATATCTAATTTTATTTCTTCATTTTAAAGAAGAAGAGAATGAAATCTGGAGAGGTTCACAAATGTGTTTGAGGTCACACAAGCTAACAAAGACAGAACTATGGTCAAAGTCTCCACTCCTGTCCCAGAGTGCTTTATAATACAGGAAACTGTTGTAGGAAATTACCAAAAAATCCTGAGTGAGAAAAATTACCTTTAATGACAAACATGACTGAACCATAACTCAGATGCACCTAATAAGCTCAAAGTTAAAATTATACTTTATTAAAAAACAAGAAAAAAGGCAAGCCAGAGCTGAAAAATGATAAATCACTTCTCAGATACAAGCTTCATGCAGGCCAACTCAGTTACAATCAATTTTAAAAGCCTGTTCCAATTATTATTTTTCTCTTAGTTTTAGAGTTAGTTCACATTGAATTATTATTCAAAATCAATTTATAATCCAATATTAAATTATTATTCAAAATTAATTTCTTATTCAATATTCAAAATTAGTGAGGATAAGGCACCAAAATTTTTTTAATTTACAGAGATTTCTGTTGTAATTGATTTGAGCCAAGGAACATGGATTTAAAGCAAGAAATGTGTAGGCCCCAGTGTATGAGGAGGCTCTTGATCCTCATATGACTTCTGAACTGGGGCAAGGGACTGTTATGTAGGGACACTCCACTCCAGAGGAGTGGGATGGAAGGGTTAGGGGGTAGAGGGTGGGAGGGTGGGGCTGGGAAGGGGGGAAAGAGGACAATATGATGGAGATGTAACCTGAAGCAACAAATAAATAAATTTATTTATTTTTTAAAAAGCAAGAAATGACATTTTCAACTTAATTTCCTATGTCTCCCATTTTGCCCTCTTTTCCTCTTTGTATCAAACAATAAAGGTTAGAGTTCTCAGTTCAATTATATTCTTTAGTTTGAAAGTTCAAATAGTTTGTACATTGTTGCTGAATCTAACAACTTCTTCAGCATTTCTGAGTCTCTAAGAGTAAAATCCCATTAGAGAAATAGTTAACAAAATCATTATGCTTCAGATACTAATGGCCCTTGAAAGTTAGGAATTAAGGAATATCTAACTAATTCACTTGCGGGTAAGATGTATCTATAAATCCTAGGGAAGAAAGATAAAAGGGTTTCTCTTGGCTTTTGTCAACATTGGGTAGTAATAATAAAAGAAACATGTATTTGCATAACTTGAAGTCTGATGCTGAACAACATATACATAAAATAAACAGATCAAACAATAGGTTGAGGGGCTGGCAAATAGCTCAGTAGGTAAAGGTACTTTCAGCCAAGCCTGAGAACCTAAGTTCCTTTCCCAGGAACCATATGGTAGAAAGATGGGATTATATTTGCAAGTTGTCACCTGACCTCCAGAGAGCCACAGTGGTATACATATACATAAATTAATGTTTTAAAAAACAGTAGATTGAGATGGTTATTTCTTTTTTTTTCTTTTTTTTTTTTTTTTTTTTGGTTTTTCGAGACAGGGTTTCTCTGAATATCTCTGGCTGTCCTGGACTCGCTTTGTAGACCAGGCTGGCCTCGAACTCACAAAGATCCGCCTGCCTCTGCCTCCCAAGTGCTAGGATTAAAGGCGTTTGTCACCACCGCCCGGCTGAGATGGTTATTTCTTAAACAACATGTATTTGTGGCTCCTATTAAAGTAAAAGTAGTTAAATGAAAGAAATATATGTATGTATATGTTTTAAAAGTCTATTTTCATGGGAAAATATAAATTCAAATGGATATAAATATATGGATTTTTATAATGAACCTAGTAAAAACATCCATGGTGTTTACTCCATCTCAGGCAGGATCCTGAGCCTTTTTATATGTTAATCTATTGAATTCTCACAGAAACCATTTTGGGTGAAGCCTATCATTGTCTTCATTTTGAAAATAAGGGAGCTAAGACATCTAGCTAGTAAAAGTCAAAGCCATATTCCGATCCCCATCAGTCTGAATCTAGAATTGTTCGGGCATGGTTTGCTCCTTACTGGTTTTGTTGAATTTATCTCTGAATGGCTTTGTTATCAAAAGTTAAAGACATCTTTGTTTCAATTAAACAGTATAGAACCCACTGCTCTCAGTAAGCCGCTCCTGTAAACACTTAAGCCTCCATTGTGGATAGCTTTGTGGGATAGCCCACCTCACAAAGCTATGTGCGGTGCTTTTCCCCGAAAGCAGTATATGAAGCAAAAGTAGGCACGAACCTTTGCTATATGTCTGTGGTCCTGTGGCTGCACAGATCTATAGTGATGGAAAACTACCATACAGCAGAGAGACTGCAGCAAATGAGGTCTTTCCTCATGTGCAGACATAAGGCAGTGGGTGAACCTTGCCTGTTCTCAGCCTGCATCTCCATGGAGTCTACCGCTGTCTTCACACATCTACTCTAACGGCCATTTTCAAGACTCTCAGCTCTTGATGACACCACACAGCCTCAAATCCGTCTACTATACGACATAAAGTCAGGGCAGGCTATGTGGGGCAAGGAGAATGGTACCAACAGTGGCTGGTGGGCTCTGTGTAGTAAGCTGCACTTACTCATGAGTTGTTATATATAATTAGAAACAACATCTACTTTTTATGAATGTCTTACCTGGTACGTGAAATCCAAGTTGCCATCTGTAGCCCTATCATAGTAATGTAGGGAGGAGGAGCCCTGGCCTTCCTACATACTCCACCAGCTGGATGTATAGATGCCTGTGACAACATCATTCCCAGCACTCTATGATGTTCCTAGGTTTCCTTCCTCACCTCTTCACATCTTCCACTTGCCCTTCCCTAGCTACCCACAGAAACAGCCTAGATCTGTGGCCATATGTTGCCCTTTTCTGTCTTCATGTTTTGCCGAGCTACTTTGTACACTGGAAATAGCCTCACTCCCGGTCATGGAGTTAACTACTGCTCATGGTTTGCGAGCCACTTCAAGCTCCTTTGTGGAGTCCTTATAAACTCCAGAGACCTACCTCCCTTCCAAAATTTATCTCCCTACAGAAAACAGCCAGGATCATTCTGCTCTGGCTTCTGACTCTGCCCAAGGCACAAATATGTCTGGTCTAGCCATATATCATCATATGGTTAGAGGGCCTCATATAGTTTTATTTCTACCTCCTACTTGTTGAAAACCAATCAGCTTGGTCTTGTTTATCATCATGTCCTCAGTGCTTGAGGCACACATTTAATTCTTAGTAAATGTTTAATAACATAGTTAAATTCTCTACCCAATATATTAATAAAGATATTTGCAGTAATGGGAATATAACTAATATTACAATCATATTCACTGAAATGAAACATTAGACCATTGTGAATTCTATAATAAAGTGAAAATTTGAACCTTAATGCTTATTGGTTTAAGTGCTTAAAATCACATTTTAAAGTATAGTGGCTCTAGCTTAAGAACCAGTTTGAAACATGCTCCATTAGTTCTGTTTGTTTGGTTCTTGTTAAATCTTTTTCTTCTTAACTACAATATAAGTAACACAATTACCTTAAAGTTGCTCATTTTAACTTTTTTTTTCTAAAGGAGCAGCCACATGTGCAGCAAGAAGCATGGCATTCCCTTTAAACAAGATAAACATTTTACTTTGTGTGACTTTGTGTGACAGGCTCTCATGTGCACTATGACTTGGGACATGCATAGTGCATGACACTCGTGACAAGTCTATGCTGGAGAGAGGGGACTGGACAGTGTTTCCAATACTGAATGAACTATGAAAATGAACACCATTCAGAGTAGAGTGACAATTTGTAACCAATTTCCATGTTCAAATTAGGGTCCAAATAAAAGCGATGGTGTCTAGGAAAACATGGTGTTGGTCACCATGTCCTGTAGCAGAGGCACCCACTCCACCCAGCACCCTCCTACAGACAAGTACAACAAGCAGCAACCTGAGGGCAGCCCACAGGCTCGCAGGGCCACTGGCTGGCTCTTTGTCACCAAATGCAGCAGGTTGAATGCAGACATCACTGTGATATCTTCAGCAACAAACCCAGAGGCAAAGACAGGGGCAAAAGCTGAGTAGGAGAAAAAAAAAAGAAAACAAAAAACAACGAATTAAAACATCACAAATGTTAAGCACACTCATTGAACATCTGATGGTGGTTTGCGTTCGTCTAGGGCTAAGCAGATGCACAGTGCTAATAAACCACCAATGCCTTGTTTTCAGACGGCAAGCAGACTCTCATTGCCATCATTAATTCCTACAGTACACTGAGGAGGCAGCTTTTATCCCCAGTACGTATATGTATGTGAGGAAAACCAAGGCTCCAAGATCCAAGGACACAAAGCAAATTCAATGTGGGAAAGAGTGAGAAAACGCTCATTTGACAGCAGACCAAAACATGTCCTTAGCTGAGACTTGTGCTTTAAGACGAAAACAAACAAACAAAAACAACTAAGGACAACTATGAGGCTTCATTCCACAACTGTTAGATTTGAATAAAGCATAGAGAACATCCATTTTCACTCATTTTTATGATTTCTACATTCTAAATAAAATTCTGTGAGTAGTACTCCTGACTGGACATTGAAAAGGGTTAAAAAATGTTATACTAAAGTCTTTGGAAATGAATCATACAGAAAAATCTCAAAACTGTATGATGTTAAACTTTAGACAAAAGTTCAACTCGTAGGGTTTTCATAAACATCTCCTGCACTGCTGCAATCGGAGCAGATTGACTTCAAACAAAACTGGAGAATACTTGCTGATTCTCAATTTCTGATGTTTTATTTAAAACTACCATGTTAAGTAACTTTAACTGACAAATGTCCAAAAATGGAATGAAATTAGTGTCTTGCTCATTTCCTGGTCACCACCACCTCCACTCCCCACCCTAAAATAAAAGCCTTTTCCTGGACTCTCCTCACCCCCTTGAAGAGCAAACACATAATGAACAAGTAATGTATTTGACCAACTCGCTCTGGAGTATATCTGACCGAAATCTGCTTGTATTAACATGCCTGAACTCTGACTTCCCCAAACTAAACTCACTACGAAACTAAAACATTTTTGTGTTACTGACTGGAGGCAAAGGGGAGGAAGAGGAAAGGTAAGAGTCTCAATGTGCAGCCTGAGAGAACCGTTAGACATAAATAAACATGTCATTTTCATGAGTGACTGCAGAACAGGGGAAAGACTGCATGCCTTTGTAGCAGACTACTGGCTAATAAAAGATCAAAGGTCTATACCTCACAATGCCATAAATAAAAATGTAGGGTTTTTTTTTCCATGAGACCCTGCCCCATGAGGAATAAAGTATGTGCGGTAAATGTAATTACTTAGCAAAGCTGCGGCCTCACTGTGCTCCCGCAGCTGACCATAAAGCGTCTTCCTAGTCTGTTTCATCAACCGCTGTACCAGGCGGCCTGGGATCACTGTGGCCATCTGGCTTCTGTCAAAGCCAGCACACAGGAAGAAAGGCGGTGACGTCACTTGCAGGTCAGGCAAAGAACAAAGATCCCTGCTACAATTAAAAGCCAAGGATTGCAAATACCAGGGGCTCAATGTGACTGGGATTTAATAGTCCTTCCTCACTGCCTTTGTCCTACCCAAATAGCCAGGGCTCCATCTAGTGGCAAATTGGTTCTGCCCAGTTGTGGGATTTAAACTGGTTTTGGTTTGGGTTTTTAAAGTCGACCTTGGAGGTGCTACACCAGCACCAACACAGTGAAGCAACGAGCAGGATTACTGTCAGAGCCACCTTGCCTTTCCACGTTGAAGAATGAAGAGCCACAACCTGTCATAGTGTGACCCACTTAGAAATCCCACAAATGAGACATTTTTTAGGTTGGGAACTGATATGTCCCTAATTTCATTAATGTTCCCAAGAATGTTAGGAAAAGCAGGCAAGTTTACAGCACGCTTGTGAAGTGTACAGATCCCTGAGAGTATGTATCTGAGCCATAGACTGAAAATCAGTTCTCTGCCTGTGTCTGGATGCCCTGCTTAGCTCAGTCAAACAAAACAACCCTGGGAAATGTGCCTTGGGTGTATACAGTCAGGAACAACTTTTCTCTAGAGCACAGCAACAATATATTTTGTGTCGAAGTTTAAGGGAAAGAGAGGGGTTATGTGTCTTCTCACTTGCAATAAAAGCAAACACTGACAACAGATATAGAATATGTAATCCATTCCCAGAAAGATGCCTGTCACTGGAGCCAGACTGCCTGGCCAGAATCCTGGCAGCACCTGAAACTACGTGTATGACCTTGGACCAGTCGCTTATCCTTGTTTCCTCAACCCTAAAATAACCATCAAATAAGCGGATTAGCTAAAAGTGCCTCTAACAACTCCTAATATGTGGTTTATGCTCAGAAAAAGCTAGCTGTCAAATGTTTGCCATGTTTAATATTATATAAGAAAGAAAAAATTTATTAAAAATAATAATTTTTAATGATACATTCTGATCCCAGTTTCCCCCCTCTCATCCCCTCCCAGAGTCTCCCCACCTCCTCACCCATCCAACTCCATGCCTTCTTTTTTCTCTCTTACCACATCTTATCCCACCCTACACTCCTGACAGGCCTCTGCTCACCCTTTCCCCCAAACAAGCTGACAGTTTCCTACTGCCTCTGGGTCTTCTTTGCAAGTCACTGCTGTCTGTCACCACTCCTAACATCCACTGACCACAGTAGATCATACTTGATCTACTGATCACAGCTTAGCTTTCCAACATGAGACCCTACAGAATGCCTGACATGCCATCCGTCACCTCTGCAGTGACAATTTTCAGGATGCTGGTCTGTTTTCGTCCTTTCCTCTTCTAAATTAACTCTTTTTGTTGTTGTTGTTTGTTTCAGTTTGGGTTTTGGGGGGAATTTTGCTTGTTTGGTGTTCTTTTTTTTTTTTCCTTCAAGACAGGGTTTCTCCAGGTAGCTCTGGCTGTCCTGGACTCACTCTGTAGACTATGATGGCCTCGAACTCACAGAGATCTGCCTGCCTCTGCCTCCAGAGTGCTGTGATTAAATGTGTGCGCCACTATGCCTAGCTCTAAATTAACTCTTAAGGGCAGGGAGAGGATCTTTCTCATTTTTGTCTCCCACTACGCAACACATAACAGCCAACCATTCATTTGCCTACTGCAGAGGACTCAACGTAAGAAACACAATGACCTGTGAATCTGCTACTCAGGGCCCTCACTCCCAATGTCTCTCCCAGTTCCCTTGCTTACAG
The DNA here is from genome assembly GCA_907164525.1 of Lophiomys imhausi. Lineage (NCBI taxonomy): Eukaryota > Metazoa > Chordata > Mammalia > Rodentia > Muridae > Lophiomys > Lophiomys imhausi. Next base: position 4,440,572 of record CAJQZJ010033053.1, read on the forward strand.
TGCTTAAAGAAATGAAAATCGGTTACATGTGTGTAACTGCTAGCAATGCCTACGAAGAGGTGGGATGTTGAAAAGCATCCTCACTTAAAATTCAAAGATAACTCAAATGCCCTACAACTTTCAAAACTTCTACTTTCCTATTCTCCTAATACCTCAGAATTCTGACACTCATTGTTCTGAAGAATGATCGAAGTCAGTCTGCTAGTGGCTTTGGTGTGGGTCCTCCCCAACTTCCTCTTTTCCTTTTCACCCTGAAGTTGGACAGTATACTATCAAAGAGAGAGAATTACTAGGGAATCCAGAGAATTCATCAAGCTGATAATTAATTCCAGACAGAGCTGACTGTACCAGGGGACTTAAAGTGTCAGCCCTAAAGGTCGGATTCCTCTCCAACAAATGCAAAGAAATGTAGGCATCAGTGGTTTTCTCAAGCTCGTAAGATGCCCTTCCTGTACTACAAAAGCGAACGACAAATTAGAATGTTGTCAAGGACAATTTTTAAAAACATAACACTCAAATCTCACCGCAGTCTCCCAAAAGAGAAGGTGTCCTCACAACAGGAACCAAGAAAGCAATCAAGACCATTTTTGTCGCATGTCAGCAGTTTTCCCATTTCATTTGGTAGAAATGCTTCTCAGAGCCACTAATTAAAATGCCTGCTGTAAAGTTCTATTGAAAACCTTGTTCTCATCAGCACGGGGCCTGACACACATTTTAGGTTTGACTGTTGTTTGCTGAGTGAACAGGCAGCTTCTGTTGCTGCTGCATGAAGTCAACAGCCAGATGGGTAGTGACGGCACCACATTTGCTAAGCAGAGATAGGAAGGCTGGCTTTTAAGAACCTGCATTCTTCCAAACTGTCTTCAAGTTAGAATTAGAAAAGTTGAGAACTGATGCTTTAAAATGTCTTTCTGCCACAGTACAAAACCTACCTATGCATTATTCTAATACGGCCACTATCATCACATATATGTATATATGTATATGAAATATATGTAATTCAGCTACATTTTTTCTTTCTTTTTATATGGGTTTTAGAGATCTGAACTCAGATGTACAGCTACATTTCTTAGTACATAAAAAAAGATTGGCAAGACAGAAAAACCCATAAAAACCAGTTTAGCTATTATGTAAAAAACAGTTTCAGGGGGAGGGTGACTGGGTACTGAACCTAGGACCCTGCACTTTCTAGGCAAGCAGTCTATCACCAAGTTTCATCCTCAGGCATTTTTGTGACTTTTAATTTGAGAGGAGGTCTTAGTCACAGTCTACAGCTCAGGCAGGCCTTGAACTCGTGCCCTTCAGCCTCCTGCAGGACTGAGATTATAGGCCTATAGCACTGGGCCTGGCTTCATTCTGGTCTTAATTGTTGCTTTTTTCAGTTTTTCTTTCCTAGTCCTTGAGTTCACACTAAAAACCCTCACTGGCTATGGTATGTTTCAGTGAGGAGCTTTACTCTGAGTTTTGCAAGTCTCCTCTGTAAGCAAGGAGCTTGTGATACTGGCCATTAGAGGAGCACACGGCACCTCTAAATTAATACTACAGACCCCACGCAGCCGAGGTCTCACGCATGCTTCATCTCCCTTGATTTTCTGATTATCATTCTTTCTTCCTCTCTTTGTAGAAATTGCATCTCTCTCTCTCTCTCTCTCTCTCTCTCTCTCTCTCTCTCTCTCTCCCTCTCTCATTCTACTTCCTTTTGATTCCCAAAGCAATTATGCTTCTGGTCTAGTCCCATGGTCTCCTCTGGTTCTGACTCGATCACTCTCCCCATCTGGACCTTGCCGATCCTGCTTGAGCTCTATACCTCCCAGCTGCTTACACTTTGATAGACAGCTACAGTGCTCTAGCTCTAAGCTTGCTCAAAACTCCAATGCCCTATTTTCTAAAGGCTTCTAGACAACAGTAATATCAGCTTGTATCTGCACCACGTGCTTTTATTTGTAGGTGCCTCCATATCGTGTTATAACCTCATAATGTAATCTACTTCATATTTTTAAAATATTTGTGTTTGTGCATTTCTCATTATTATAAATGATAATCAGATTCAAGTACCTGAACTCTCTAAGTATGAATGTGTGTGGTTCCCTGAGGTAGTTGATGCTACTGCTGTTCACTTGTCATTTCTGGTTCTCCACTTCCCATGCTAGGAATGCAGCTCCTGCTTCTGCCCCCTTGTGGCATAGTGAGGCATGGGACAAGTTCCAACCCCTGCATTAGCAGCAGAAATGATGGGAGGGCAGCTTCCAAGCCTCTTGGTGGTTGAAGTGAACCCTGCAGATCATGCTTTTCTTGTGCAGTGACCCAGCAGTGCTCTGAAATCAGAGACGAAGGCAGCTCTGCTAACTGTGACCCTGGAGTAAGGAAGCAAGGAGCAGACCTTGCATTTGGCCCATAACGACTATGTAGCGCAAACAAGAATGAAGTCTTCAGCATCTTCAGCCTTCGGGATTTGTGATCATTTGTCCCAGCAAGAACTAAAGTTCAGATAAGAACTTGTTTGAATTTCCATGGCAGCAGGTGATAGAACCTGAAGAAAGCTTATTTTAATCTCTTATACTATATTAAAAATTCCTTTGGGCTGGAGAGATAGCCCAGACATTAAGAGAATGAATTGCTCTTCTAGAGAACCCAAATTTAGGTCCCAACAGTAATGTCACAACTTCTTGTAACACCAGCTCCTCCATGCCAGTCAGATACTCCTGGCCTACATGAATACTGCATTCATGTGCATCTACCTACATACACATAATTTAAAATAATAAATATATGTTGTTAATCCTCAAAGACAGAAACTCTGGTGCAAAAGATTACTGTACCTATTTTAGAAAACATACTCTAGAAAGAGAAGTCCGACGCCAAGGACATGGAGACAACACAGAAAGCCTATAGTTGCTCTCCTATTAGTCACCCCTCTGTTACTAAATGTCCCAGAGTAACTCTTATGGTCACAAGAGAGGACTCTCTTCTTAGAAAAAGACACTAAAGACCAGACGAATGCTGCTTAGACTGACTGAACACAATTAGCTGTCCTAGTCCTTCAGAAAGCAAAGCGGCCACTCACTGGTAAAACTGAGTAACTTATGGTAAAAAATGAATGGAATCCTTTATCATACAGCGACTGGCTGCTCTCTGGGCACTCACCACATCCTGCTGCAGTTCTTTTTTTTTTGGTTTTTCGAGACAGGGTTTCTCTGAATATCTCTGGCTGTCCTGGACTCACTTTGTAGACCAGGCTGGCCTCGAACTCACAAAGATCCGCCTGCCTCTGCCTCCCAAGTGCTGGGATTAAAGGCGTGCGCCACCACCGCCCGGCTCTTGCTGCAGTTCTTACTGATTCAACAAGTTAACGCCTGTGCACAAGTCCATACAAGCACCACGCTCTCATTCTAATCAATCAATACATATAAGAAAAAACAATCTATTTGTTTGCCTTGATGCTATCAAAATAATTTAGTTAATCCAGATAAAGCAATTGCAGCAACAGCTCGATGTCTTTAACCTAAAAGTAAAGAAGCAGCCACAACAATAACAACATGTACACATTCACACACACTCACATACATAGATATACACAACACACAGAACAGAAACACACCACACCAAACCACACACCTTCATACACCACACACACAGACACACACACACACCACACACAGATACAACACTCACATCACATGCACACACACACGTGCATGCACACACACAGCATCAAGCCAACTAGATTGTTTTTTGTTATATGTATTGATTGATTAGAATGAGTCATAACAATATAAGCTTTTGAAAATAACCTGTGGACAGCTACTTGGCTGTTCCTGAATACACTGTGAACACCAGCAGCTTCACACATCAAAATGAAAAGTATCTAGCAACAAAGAAAGCCAGAAGGGAAATCAGAAGAAAGCCTGAGAGAATCAGGAGGAGACTGTAAAATGACTCTCTAAAATCCATCCTCCCTGCATAACAGACCCCTGGAGTGTTAGCTCAACATCCAGTCAGATGCCTTGGCCTCTCCAGCAGCTGGATCCATCGGAACCTGAGACTCAAATGTGGAAAAGAGATGGAAGTCTGCAGGTCATGTGATCTTTCACAGAAACTTTAAAGGCAAAGTCACTTGTTCTCAACTTCTTCGCCCCTCCTGGGACACGGTGACAGTTTGTAAGCAGATGTAAGCCCCAAACAGAAGTTACTTGGTGAAGAAGGCAACACTGAGAGGCCATGATGCAAAGATGGCCGCCAAGTTTGACCTGGTACATGAAAGGACTATAAACTTCTGTGTCACCCGAGTTGCTCTGTGGTACCCCTCTACCACAGCTGGCCTGCAGACTATCAAACGCTTAGGAGTAAATACATCAGTGCCACAAGGGAAACAGCAGAAAGGTCACCGAGCCAACAGACTAATAAACAGCAGTACAGGAAACACTGACAAAGTGAGAGAAGAACCCTTGTCATTCATATCTGGATATTACCCAAGTGTGAAA
>CAJQZJ010033053.1:4450052-4465725 GCA_907164525.1 Lophiomys imhausi
ACTAATTCAATCATCTCCCACTGGAGATTCTTCGATGCTCATCTTCTACTTGGGGTAGAATAGGGGGTGCTTTCAGGAGTTGATATGTCTTGATATAAAAAATTCTAAAGTTACGAAAACATCTTTGAATGCCATATTCTGCAGATCTCTTGAGGTTTTTGAAGAGGCCCTATCTATCTCTTATATTAGGGTAAGCAGATGTTGCTTGTCTCTTAGCAGCTTTATTTTAAAAAACTGTGGTATATCTACACAATGGAATATTATTCAGCTATTAGGAACAATGAAATTATGCAATTTGCAGCCAAATGGATGGAACTAGAAAAGCTCATCCTGAGTGAGCTAACCCAGACTCAGAAGGATGCATATGGTATCCTTATAGTATTCACTTATAGTAGGATTTTAGCTATATAGTAGAAGGTATCAATACTACAACTAACACACCAAAGGGAACTTGGACATAGACTTTTTATTTTTTATTTTTACTTTTTTATTTATTTTTTATATTTTTTTTCTATTTTTTAGTCTTTTTTATCTATTTGTCTGCTTATTTGTTTGTTTGTTTTTTAGTTCTCTCTCCTGGGCAATGAGACACTTTTCACTGATGGTACTGCTTCGTAGACCCCCAATGAATGAGGAGGCTCTTGGCCCTCATACGACCTCTCAACTGAGATGAGGGACTGTTGTATAAGGACATCCCACCCCAGAGAAAGGAGATGGAAGGGTTAGGAGGTAAAGAAAAAAAATGAAATGTGATGTTTCAGCCTTTTACTACTAATTGTCATAAACTGTTTAGGATATTAAGAAATGCAAACTAATAGTTATGCAAGCCGGCCATTTTGTTAGGTACTATGACAGCCTATTATAGTTATTTTCTAAGCCATTGTATTCTTAATGCAATAGCTAGATTGGGTGAGGTTTGTGGTATTTTTACAGCCATAGAAACCAAAATAAGTCCTGTGAAAGATGAAGGCAAACATAACAGAAAACACATTACAATAAATAAGCACAGGGAGGGAAAAACACAAAAATATGAATAGAAGAAAAGTTCATCAGTTATGTCCAGGACATAGAATAAAAATAATTTCAATGAACTTATTAAAAATAGTGACTCGAGCCAGGTGTGATGCCTTTAATCCCAGCACTTGGGAGGCAGAGGCAGGCGGATCACTGTGAGTTCGAGGCCAGCCTGGTCTACAGAGTCCAGGACAGCCAGAGCTGTCAGAGAAACAGAGAAACCCTGTCTCGAAAAAAAACAAAAACAAAAACAGGAAAGCCTACATCCGCCCTTAAAACTTAACACAAATGAGGCTCTCCTAAAAAGCTTGTGCTGGATAACGTGCAAAGAGGAAGTATGGAAGAAAAGGACAAATCCTAACTCCCGTCCCAGGGATCACTGCACTGCCTGTTGCTGTGAGTCCAGCACATTCCCACTGGGTTCTAACAAGGCGGAAGGAAGCTTGGAATGCAGCTAAGCCACCAGGTACAGAAAGTACCAACTGACACATGGGCTGTCTAAATTCAGTGGGTAATTCAGGCATGCACTGTCACTGGCTGTTATCTCACAAAGGACAAAGGAAGCACCTGCATGCCAACTCTCAGAAGTGACATCCAAACCTTGGAGATACTAGGGGTCCTGCCTTGAAAATTATGGATAGTGCTCCAATCAAAACCAAGACACCCCAGCAGTATGACAGGGCCTCCTTTCTAGAGCTCATTTCAGCCCTATGATAGTCCCCTCCTCTCTGCTCACTGTCTGCGTCTCTGAAAGTAAATCCACAGAAAGCCTAAGCTTTCTGTTCTGTTTTGTAAGCTTGAAAGACAAACACACACCAAACTCAGAAGTGCTCTCATTCTCAAACTGTACAAGCCAGTGTTGTATTCACTCCTTATTCTATTTGACAAATAGATGTTAAGAGTAAAACAAGACACCATGGTCCCTGGCAGCTTATGTGTCTGTAGAGAGAAAGCTAAGGTTACTAAGAGTGGTGACAATCACACAGAGACAGAAAGGGGAGCACAGGCCCATACATAGAAAATTTAAAACAAATAAATAACATTTGGTGGCTAAGGATGTGGTTGACGGGAAGCATGACCATCGAGCACATGTTCCTGGGCTGTATCCCCACCCCATAAAAGAAGAAGAAAATGAGGAGAAGGAAAGAGAGAAAGAGAGGTGCTCCAAACAAAGAGAAAGCTGAAGAGCCTCCTGGAGCTAAGATTAAATATCACTCGTTGAAGGTTATGAATAAGGAGTATGTGGCGGAGGCTGAAGTACAAGAAGATGATGAAGCTGACAAGAACAAATCATGGAAGCCATTGTAAGAATCTGTAAAAGAACAAAACAGAAAGAAAAGAAAAGAAACAATGAGAGCATTATTATCAGATAGGCAGATTTAAGTTTGACAAAAATGAAAGTGGGTAGAAGCTACCCAAGACCAAAGGCAGACACTGACTCCTAGTGCAGTCGTCTAGGCAAAGGGCTGCTGGGAGCCAAGAGTTCTGCCTCAAGCATCAGTGAAGATTGACAGCAGCATTTGCTAACCGGGGGGTAAGGAGGAGGTCAAAGTTCAGGTAGAAAAAGAAGTTCTGGTTTTGAGGTGCTCAGGCTGCCCAAGGCAAAGTTCTCCACTCAGTGGTGACACAGGAGGAAGTGAGCACAAGGGAACTGGGCTGACAGGAGATAAGATGGAACATTAACTGGATCAAATGGAACTGGGGCCAAGAAGAAAGTCAGGTCCTTTAAGGAGATGCATGGAGGGAGAAAAGAACTGGTAGGCCAACTCAAGGTGAGCTATTCTAAGAAGAATCTAGAAGGGAGAGGTCGGAAGGTGTTGTCCCAGAATGACAAAGATGAGCATGCCTATAATGGTAGTGAGGTTGCTAGTAACACTTTCTGTGTAGCTCTGTGACAGTGGTTGCCTTAGTTACACCATGAAAAATACAACTTAAAAGAGAAAGCACTCAGTCTGAGGACCCATGACCAACACCGTGGAAAGCACAGCAGCAGGCAGGCTGAGACGAGGGGAATGGGGTGGGCTTTCGAGGTGACACACCTTCCCAAACCAGTCTACTGGCTGGATGGAGCATTCAAATACATGAGCCTGTGGGAGCACTCATATTCAAATCATTCCAATAATCATATATATCTTTCACTTCACGATTAAAACAGTCTATGAAGAACGAGTGCAATGTTCTCTCCATTTTGCAAGTGAAAGATCTGAGGTATGGATTTAACCAATAAGAAAGGTCCAAAACCAAGACAAAAGACTGCTTCTAGGAGGGAACAGCTAGGAAAAAGTCTGGAAGTTGAAGATCAAGTAGAGCCCTCTGGGTTTAATGGGAATGCCGTCAGAGCAGCTCACTCCAGGGAAATAACACCAATAAGGTTTCACTTCCGGCACCTCCTCAGTCCCTATCTGAACCAGCGACACAGCCCTAAATGTTGTACCCACTGCTGCTCTCGGTCCCCACCGTCTCCTCCTCAGACAGCAGCCAAAATGCTGATTTTAAAATGGCACTCAGGGCTCCTCACTGGCTACCTAAAATTCCCTAAAACACTTCTGTGCTCAACATACCTAAACTCTCACAAGGCTCCACATGCCCAGGAAGTGGCTGAGGAGGTCTTCAGAAGGTACAAACATTTGTTTCCAAGAAGGACAACATGGGTGCCATCCTCAAGACCACAGCAGGGAAAGGAGGGAACTAACGACCCAAAGTTGTCCTCCGACTTCCACACACCTGCTGGTGACAAAGGCATGAGCAAGCATTTACAGTCCCATAGGATCTCTCCCTACTTTGGGCCCTGAACTCTAACTGCTATCTCTTGCTCCTACCAAAAACCGATCTTGCTTTGTCTACAACAGGTCATGGCAGTTTCAAACCAAGAAGAAAAATATGAGATCGGGGCCTGTCTCTAGTTCACACTCTTTCCAAAAGTAGACATGTTAACTAGTACCTCACATGTAAGAAGAATCAATTCATATTTTTAGATGGATAGCAGAAAAAGAGAGTAGAAAGGAGATAAAGAATTTGTAAACTTGTTTGGAGAATAATGGAACAAGAAGGGTTGGTTTGAGTGGGGTCAGGGAGGAAAGGGCAGGGCACATGGGGAATATGGGGAAGATAACTAACCCTAAAATCCTTTGAAAAGCCATATGGAAATCTACTACTGAACAAGCTTCCTAAAATATATGCAAATACACGTACAAAAAGAATTCAGATGGAGTTAGCCTAAAATGGAAGTACAATGTTTCTTCCAAACACCACAAAGCCCAGTGGCAGGCAGGAGTTTGTTGATCCCATAGATACCCCCATAAAATGTCACAGGTCATTGCCACTGCTGTTGAAATGCTCTAGAGATAAGACCCTGTTGCCAAAGACATCACGTACTTGAGTCATGGAACATGGAAAACTCAAACTGGTATTCACCAGGAAGCTTCCTACAGGTGCTAGAAACGCTACACTAGGGGGTAATCAACAGTCTTACTCAGCTGTGAACTCTGCAATCTACAATAGCAAGTACCCTATAACGACGACAGTGAGTGAAAAAGTGGCACAAATGTTGTCATAGCAACCAACCACTTTCTGATTGGATTGTAGGCCTACTCTAACAGCAGTCCTCATGTCTAGCGTCTGGGCAGATGATAGGCCCTAGGGGAGAATCAACTGCTATTATTATGTTAATGAACACAGTATTAAACAATCCCCTGAGTGCTTACCTCCTTATCTGTAGATCACTGCATCTCTTAACCCTCACCTATGGCTTCTTTTTGTAATGGATTATGATTAACACTGAGAGCCACAACCAGTCAATGTGCTCACCCTAAAGAAACATCTTTGTAACAGACCTTCCTCCCAAGGCTCCATGATCACCATGGAAGAGGAAACAGAAAGACTGCAAGAGTCAGAAGTTAGGAGGACTACTGCAAGACAGTGCTGCCCAGACAGGCCAGGAGAGTTGCACACATACACTCAGAGCAGTTTTGATGCCCACATGCCCAAGACCTGCACAAGATCAACCCAGACAAAAACCCCATCGTGGACAGAGGAAGGAGTCACAAGGCCCCACCCCTTGCTGAGGCCCATTGACAACTGGTGACAACTGGCGGAGACTGAGTTCATTGTCTTCAGGGGTATCATCCCTGAGAGGGTACTCACCCTCCAGTAGATGGCCCTACACTCATCCACATATAGACAGCATCAAGTGCTCTCAGTGGGTTTGAAAACAGAGCACATAAAACTGGGAAGGAAAAGTGGTGGGAGGCTATAAGAGGAACTGTTGTTTATATAAAATTCTTAAATGAAAAAAATTAATATCCTCTCCCCCCAGCAGAATAAAGTTAAATCACGGGGGACGCTGGGATAAATGGACTTTCTGTTTGGTGGGAAAAACCTGAAGCATGTTTAAATGAGAGGTATCAAGAAAACTTCCCAAAGCTTGGGAAAACTTGAGGCTAATTTTTAAAATCATAAGAAAAGAGCCTTAATTTCTTATTTCTAATTTTATCTTAAAAAATTACTTTTTTAAGATATTAAGTATTTTTAGGGCTTTTACTCCTTATGCTAATATTTCCACTTCTATAATTTGAGGTTAGTGTTAAACCAGTTGTTTCCAGCCCTACCCAGAACTTAATTTTTTTCCCTTTGGTCATTTCATGCTAGAAGAAAGTTTTTATTAACAATTATACATGTCTGATGCATTAAGCAAGTACCGCCTGACAGACGAAAGTTATCTGGAAGATCCTAGGATGGAAACTGATTCATGTAAGAGCATAAAAATTTCATTTAAAAAAAAAACAGAATATTTGGGGCTAGCAAGATGGTCTATCAGGTAGAGGGGTGCTTGCCACGCTGAGTTTGATCTCTGAAATGCATGGAAGGAGAACTGACTCTCTCAAGTTGCCTTCCAGCCTTCTCATGTACACCACGGGGTGTGTGTGTGTGTGTGTGTGTGTGTGTGTGTGTGTGTGCCACACAGAGGCACACACACGAGCACACACCAGCACCCACATTCATAAATTAATGTAAAAAGTTTTAAACGCTGGTCTTTTTTAAATAACTGTGTTCACACCAATGTAGAAATGCCAACAATGTGTTGAGGGGAAATGAGAGACACACACTCTAGCCAGCAGATGACAGCATCTGTTTAGAAAGCACCAGCACATGCAGAACTGAACAGTAGGACATAAGGCCACCTGTACAGTAAGGGCAGAAAGACAGGTGAGTATATGCTGTCATGGTGAGAAATGAAAAAAATCACAAAGCACTGTGCATGGTCCCTAGCAGAAGATGTGACTGACAACATCACACAGGCAGCGTTAACACTTCACTCTAGAGCTGGAAAGGGCACTTGGATTTTTAAAATGAGATGCTGTATGTCCTATACGGGTGCCTTATTTGGACACTCTTTCTATATGTGTGAAATAATTTCAAATAGAGAAGAACAGTCTTACTAATTGATTGTAGAGTTGAGTGTTCACGCATCCCATAAGCAAAGCATTTTTTCCTCTAACTGGTTTTAAGAGTTCGGTCCACTTTTAACATGGCCAAAGGTAAATTCTGCTGTCTATCCACACTGTTGAAAGAAGGCTTTCTGCTCTGAGACATACCCTCAAGCATAAACAAGCAGCGCCTGGCTGCTACACTTTAGAAACAGGCATTGTTCCTAATGCTCAATGCTGTTACTTCAGACAGGGCATATGATACTTCTAATATGCTGTAATCTATCTTTCAAATAAACACTAAATCTTTAAAGGGGTTATGTAACTTTAGCTACAGATCAAATTACTAGGCACACTAGGATATAAAGTTCAAACTTAAGATCTTAGAGAATGTTTGTAGATAGTTCAATAAAAGAGAGAAGCTTAAAGCATAATAAGAAAATGTAATTCTATACAATTATATTTCCATGCTATTCCTATTAAAGTTGGGAACAATCCTGGGACTCTCAGCCAACCACAGAAAACAGATTCTTAAGAGCAACATCAGAGGCTAGCAGTTAAACCCATTCATTCTGCAGATATGGAGACAGAGGCATAAGAACGTTAAACGACTTGAGCAAAACCAAGCTAGAAGAACACAGTCTCCTAACTGCCACCCACTGTTCCTCTCAGGGCACCGCAGGGCTCTCTTGCAACACTAATGGGTGATTACGCAAATAAGCCTGTAATATTTCAAACTGCTCTTCTTATGGATGAACATCCTCTTGTTCAAACCATTCTCTTTCTGGCCCACTAAGGCACCCTGACACATTCACATCAAAAAATCAGAAACGGGTACTGGGGGGATGGCTGGGGGGGGGTGTTAAGAGCACTCTGGTTGTTCTTCCAGAGGACCCAGGTTCAGTTCCCAGGACCCACATGGCAGTTCAAAACCATCTGTAACTACTGTTCCAGGGGATCTACTGCCCTCATTGGCTTCCAAGGGCACTGTATATACATGGTACAGAAATATATGTAAGCAAAATGCCCACACACATGAAATACAATAAAATAAAAAATGTAAAACCTAATACAATTTTTGAAAAACCGGAAGCAAAGGATGATAATGAAATTTTAATTTTGAACTTTCCCTTTCAAATATTGTGAAACTAGAACCCCAGGAGCACACACAGCCTGACCTTATCTAATCTGGACTAGGCCCCAGGAGACACAGCCCCACTTTTCATTATTAATACACTACTACTATAAAAAAAAAAAAAGATAAGCCTCTACCTATTGCAGACATTGCAATTCCCTCCAACTATAACCAAGCCCAGAATCTGTAGACACCAAACACAATAAAAGCAAAAGACTAGCCGGGCGGTGGTGGCGCACGCCTTTAATCCCAGCACTAGGGAGGCAGAGGCAGGCGGATCTTTGTGAGTTCGAGGCCAGCCTGGTCTACAAAGCGAGTCCAGGACAGCCAGAGATATTCAGAGAAACCCTGTCTCGAAAAACCAAAAAAAAAAAAGCAAAAGACTAGACATAAAAATGTAAGATGGATTTATACAAGGACTGTCTTACATTCCCATGTAGCACAGGCTTATTCTCAAGAATGACTTAAATTTAACATATGTACTGAAGTTCTTTTCTTAGTCACTAAATAAGATAATTGGTCCAAGAAACTGTAAGAGTTCATAATATCATGTACAGCAATGACAAACAGTTATGGCTAAAACAATGGGTGCTACAAATGAGCTATGCAGATTTCACCTTAAAACCACATCATATACCTAGGAATGCTGTCTGAAAATTCAGTTTTTAAAGTGTATATACTGTTTCTGTCCCCTCATCCTTGAGACTATAAAAACCCAGTCTCAACCAGTTCAACTCTGGCAAAAAATTAAAAAATAAAAATAAAAACAGAGGGTAACTACTGTGAAAGAATTTTGAGAAATTTATTTTTGTTCAAATTTCAGTTATAGCTCAAAAATTTTTTTTTTTTTGTTTTTCGAGACAGGGTTTCTCTGTGTAACAGCTCTGGCTGTCCTGGACTCACTTTGTAGACCAGGCTGGCCTCGAACTCACAAAACTTAAAGTAAAACAATGACCCAGGGCCGCTGAATCTAGGACGTCCCTGAGAAGACCTGCAAAGGTCCACAGGGTTCGTAAGTTATAATCTCCACGCGTGCACTTTGCAAGCACACGGGCATGCTTTTATATTCAAAGATGAATTTCAAACTTTTATAGTAGCTTTCTGTTGTTACGCAGGCATCTTCTCAGTCAACAGCTGTCAAAAGTGTAGCTATTAGCATATCGAAGTGTCCTCATCCCCTTTTATTTAGAGAGGAAGAAGTCATCTTAATACCACATTCTGTACATAAACCTGTGGCTCTATCCACACATAAGGACCAGGGTGCTGTCTGTCCTTGTACACCTAGAATCAGGGTATACTGGTAGTCTGGAGGCTGGGCCCTGAGAACACAGTTTGCAGGCTGTCATCCTCTCTGTAGCTCACCTTTAATCAGCTTTAGGTGCCATCAATCTCTACAAGCCAGGTAAACAAAGACTCACTCGAAAGGTATTCCCTCAACTTTCCTTCAGCCATCAACGCACTGTCCTACGGCTTCCAAATCACCTCACAGTCGGATACGTGCCAGATACGATGCCTGTCCACGATACAATGGCCAGGGTGACGAGCTCCAGGGTTCAGGGACCATGCAGGTGACAACAGGTAACAGGAACAAGGCATTCAGAGGGTTTTTTTTTTTGAGGGGGTGAGTGGGTGGATGTGGTGTGCATGTGTGCATGCATGTATATATGCACATGTGTGCTTTAGTACAAACTGGAATAGTGTGATAGTCGGTTTCATCATATATTTTAGACTAAGAAAATATCAAAAATTATTTAAAGACAACGTGACCATGGCACTAGAAAGTGCCCCCAAAACACAGACCCAGGCAGAGAACAGTACTCCATTACTATCGCCACCATTCGCCAGTTCTTAAGGAAGATAAAAGGAAGACCGAGGAGGGGTGAGAAACAGGATATGTGTCCAGAACTAACTGAGCACCTTAAAGTCTGAATTACTTGAGGAGAGAGGGGAAGTAGCAGCTGCCACCACGCAGGTTAAAGCTGTTCTAGGCGCAGTACCTAGCTCCCGTTCTGTGTTTCCTATGCATTGTGTGTGGAATTAGAAAGCCATGTTGCTTCAGCAGAGCAACTCACATTCAGAATGCCAGGTTCTCAGTGGACATCTCTTAAAGCCTTATCAATTTCTGTCTTCTTTAGGATGCTTGTCCTGTATCCCTCCTCTAATGGAGCCAACCAATGTTCCCCTCTTACCTTTCTTTTCGGCCCTCCTCACTCACACATGTTTTATGTCTAGACCTTCTCTCTCTCCCTCCACGTTCCAGCCACACTCGAACCTACTACACACATCCATGGGAGTGTCCTATCAGCACCAAAACCAGATGAGACTGATACTTATTTTGTCCCATTTACAAACATGTTCTGAGTTCACTTTCTCTCAGTCAGGCCAGGTTTAACATTTTACCAACACCCTTTATCCATCCCTTCCCTTCTCGATATCCAATGAATGACTTCAGGCCCATGCACCTCAGCCATGTCTCTCCCATCCCATTGGACTCCCCAGTTCACGCCTTTTCTTGAAAACCCTCTCGTGTTGCTTCCTATTCACCCAATGGTTTCTTTTCCAACTTCACTCATTCTATGAGCTGTTAAAAATACAACCCACAATTCAACTGATTGTGACATTTCACAGACCAAGAAACTCCAAGTTCACAGCTTACTAGGCCAGTCCAAATCTCTGGGCCTAGCATTAAGAGCCTTGCATGTTCTGAGCTCAGCCAAATTTCCCACCTCTTTATTTTCACGCTCTTCCTCTTTATGTCTGTTCATGTCTTCTGCATTTGCTCTGTCTGCTATGATATCGTGTGCTCGAGCAAAGCTGACCCCTTGCCACATGACTTGGTTGTTACCTCCCCTCCTGTGCCACTTCAGTTGATGGGAAAACCTCCTGTCTTCTACATTTTCCAGCCTGGAGGGTTCATGGAAAGGCTTATAACATATATCAAACAAACAAAAACTAAGAAAGGACAAGGCAACACAGGCTTGATGTCAAGGAGGAAGGTTTTGGTGAGTGTGAGGGTTCAGAATGACAAAAATCAGAATCAGCATAACGGAGGCCCATGCACACTAGAATTGCTAAGAGCCTTCTCAGAATTATAAGTTTCCCACACCAGCCTGCATATGGCGTGGGGTGGCAAACACTTTTGTAGACGCTAAAGAAAGTTACAGAGTCTATTAGATATGGAAGGCTTCACAAGCCCGGGAAAGGCTTCAACTTCTATGAAAAGAAAAGGTCGGGGCAGGGAGCCAAAGCTCATGAACTCATGCCCCCTAAATTATCTCTATTTTGAATGTCTCTATCATTTACACACTCTTAATTAATTTACATAAAGAGCTACTTAGACTCAACATCTTAGTAGAATCCTGAAAATATGCGGATGATGGCCTACAGAATGGATTTGATGCCTATCATACAGGATTTTCAGAACCGAGCTCAGAATGCCTGAGTGTGACAGTCACTCGGTTGACTCCCGATGCGTTTCCTCCTCAGAAATCCTGCAGGAGGAGCAGCTGCATGAGGTCTAGTGCCCACAGAGGATGTCACCCACCTCTACACACACTGCAGTGTAAAGACTAAATACCCCAAAATATAACACGGGAAAAGGCTAGCTCCATCTCTCTAATGACTATACTACATGATACTAGAACTAAAGGAGACTTCTTGGGAAATCTAGACCAACCATGTGACCCAATTTGGTGTATCAGGTTCTTCCTCTGAGGAAACAGCATTGAAGCACCTCGAAGCTTTGTGCTTGTGAGGCAAGGGACACAGAAGCATAAGAGCTGAGCAGGCAGCAATGTGTAACAGCAAACAGCACAGACCAGTCACAAGAACAAAAACAAAAACAGCCAGAGAGCAGTAAGCAAATGAAGGAAAGACTAGACACAGGGAACGTCCATAACCCTGGACCCTAATAAGGTCTATCTGCGCTTGGCTTCCAATAGTCTCCCAGTGCATTTCTTTCCCCCTTCCTTCCTTCCTTTTGACTATAACTAGTTCAGGTTTATTTCTGTTACTTGAAGAAAGTAGTATTCAAATCCTCTAAAAAGTCAACTGACTCATCACTGTTCTACTTTTTCTACCATTCTTTTAAAGATTTCAAAGAAAAATTTTCAGAATGTTGGACAAAGGAATACACTAACAGGGATCAAGGACCATAGTGAACATATTCCAAGGAGAATGAATTGCACCCAAGAAAGAGAAAATAAAGGGCATTCAAGGTAAAGTCGTGAGATCCATGTACAGCAATAAAAGATTCTAATAAAGAGCCAATTAAATGGCTGTTCATGTTCCTATCCAAAGGCAAGTTAACTGTAAAGACATCAGGCTGGTAGATGGAACCAAGTCTTCTGAGAGGCAGGATTATAAAGCAATGGATCAACATAGGAGACTTCATTTGGAAGGTTCCTCAGGTAACCACAGGCTTTCCTAGGGCAGGAAGTGTTGAGTGTACTCTGATGGTATCTTTCCAGACCCAAATACCAAAACCAAGTTATCAGATGGTGTCAGAGGCTTCAGTTTACAAAGAGCAGGGAGACATTTGCCAGAGGCAGAAGCAGCACTTCCTGTTTTTTAAGGGGAAGAGAGGACACAATTGAATTTTAAAGGTGCTCTGTGCAAGTACGTATCTTCTATCAGGACAATTGTGAGGTGTACGGCTCCCCAAAGCTGAAGCCACGCCCATTGGACCCAACTACCTGTAGACCAGTTTAGCATGTGGAGCAAGTCAGAAATTGACACTCAGTAGTCTGAAGGAATGAAGTGGGAGGCTCTGCAGGGTTATGCAAACAAAAACAGTAATACAGGATCCTGCAGTTGGAAGGCATTTACAGAATAAGCAGCTAAACTTTGGAACCAAATTCACCAGCCGAATCCCCAACCACAATGGTACAAATATTTGTAATAATAATAATAATAATAATAATTATATATATGGGAATGAAAATCAAAGGGCTCTAACTACTTCATGATGGAGCTCAAAAGCATTATTTTATTGCATTGTTTTCTGATGGTTTAAGAAAGTCTATGTTTGGGCTGGAGAGATGGCTCAGTGGTTAAGAGCACTGTCTGCTCTTCCAGAGGTCCTGAGTTCAATTCCCAGCAACCACATGGTATGTCACAACCATCTATAATATGATCTGATGCCCTCTGCTGGCATGCAGGCATAACTGCAGACAGAACACTGTATAATAAATAAAATAAATAAATAAATAAAATATTTTTAAAAAAGAAAGTCTATGTTTGCTTATTACGTGAAAAACACATCAGAAAAACTGATGAATCATAATTTGGGGTAGTTTTTAGATTTTTTGGGGGGGCAGTCTGACTACACACCCACAGCTGGCCTTGAACTTGCTATCTATAATCTAGGCTGACCTCAAACAAAAAAATCTGCAGGCCTCTGCCTCTGTGTACTGGAATGAAAGGATGTCCCACCATGCTTGGCCTTAGACATTCTCATCACTGCAGCGAAGAAGCCAGGACTTCTGATAGTTTCAACATTTTAGCTGAAGTATTGGGACAAGTACCTTTAAAAATTGGAAACACTGCTTTGATTCAAAATCTCAATGAGGCTGTGTGCTGCCACCTTGGCAGACAGGCAGATCGGGCACTTTGACAAAAATCTAAAAGGCAAAGACCTACTGATTTTAATATAAAAAATATTCCGCACATCCACATAGGGAACTATCAAAAGCATCAGAAACTCGACTGAAGTTCAGGTAGAAACAAATGTTTAGAACTATGTTTAAGCAATCCAAATATAAACTTGGTGTCTCAAATTACTGGCAAGAGGCCACAATACTGTTGATTTTGGTCTTCAAAGGTTGCCTGAATACAGGCATTAAGTAAGTTCACATATCACACACACACACACACACACACACACACACACACACACAATCACTCAAATATTCTCGTCAGCACAATCTGTCCCTTACCAGCAGGTTTCAGAAATCCACTGATAAAATGTTCACTCAGAATCTGCTGATTCCCAAGAAGGACTGGGTTATAAGTCTGCTTAAAGCTGGGTCCTTCTGAAGGACAACATTCAGGAACAAACATAAAACTGCTGTGGGAGCTAATGTGAGCATTTACAAACTGCCCATTCTGTACATTTAACTGCCAATGGTTCTGAGAAACAATTTCATAAACTCTACAACCCTGACAGTCTTTCATGGGTAAAATTTCATATATAAAATTACATGTTGAAACCTAATTTGTCTCTTACACTGCACAGGGGTCAGTCACCTGCCAACTAACGTGTGTGTCCCAGTTAGCCAAACCTCATTTTGACAGTTCAGTCTATCGACGGCAACACAACGACCACCTAACACTTCCCACGTAATTCCAGTTTCAGATAACTATCATGTCTTTCCTCGCCAGACAAAATAAAGAACCAAGCCTTCATTAGATTACTCTGTCTAAATTCAAGAGCCCCTGTAACTTACTAGTTCCCTTAAAATCTCCCCCTCCTACTTCAAATAATTGGTTTTTTGACACTCAGTGGAAAAAGAAACCAACTCCCTAATACTTTCCGTATGATCCAAAGAAAATTCTCTTAAATCCTTATTGTTCCCACTTCAGAATTGCCACACTTAATCGCATAACCTACAAAGGCAGGAACAGCGCTTCTTATTCAGATAGTTTGACTTGGAATAGCACGGTGGAAAAGTTAAAAGGGGGGGGGGGGGCTCCTGTGCTTGGTTCCACTTGAAAACAAAACAGAACCGGTACCTGCTCCTCTGGGGCTCTGCTGGATTTGGGCCTAGGAGACGCTGCCCGGTCCGGGGTGCGCCCGTCCCCAGGACCGGACGCGGCGGAGCGGCCGGCCTGGCGGCGTCCTCCACGTTCCCACGCCCCGGCCCGTTATCCCCCAGCTGCAGCGGGGCCCGAGCGGAACGCGCCCTCGGTGCCGCACCCCGCGCCCCCGGCCACCCCACCGAGGGCCCGCGCGGGGACAGCGGCTCCCGCGGCTCGGGTTCGCGGCGGGGATGGGTAAGGTGTCCGCGCGGCGGCCGGCGAGGCGCAGGTCCCTCCCGCCTGACCTGGTTCCGCGCTGTCCCTCGGCGGCGGGGCTGGGGGGGGGTGCACGTTCCCGGGGGCCTGTCCCGGGCTCCGCGGCCGGGGGATGACGCTCAAGGCTGAGGGGCGCCGCGGGCGCCGCGGGGACCCGGGAGGACTCGGGTCCCAGCCCGACTTTGGAGGGGTCCGAGGTCCGGGCGGGGGCGCGGCGGGGCTGGCGGACTCACCGGGCAGCGTGGTGGCCCCGGCCGTAGCCAGGCAGAGGCTGAGGCAGAGCGCGAGGGGGCGCGGGAGGGTCCGCCGCGCACGCCGGGGAGGACCAGCGGCCGCCGCTGTCCGACTCCCTCCTCCCTCCCGGCTCCGGGCGACGGACGGGGCGGCGGGAGGCATGACGGGAAATTCCTGGGCACGGGCGGCCGAGTCCAAATATGAGCATAGGAGACGAGCGAGGGAGGACGGCGGAGCGCGCCGGCCGCGGACAGGGCCCGCTGCCCGGGCAGCCGCGGCCGCCAACTCCCGCCTCCCGCGCCGCCTCCACAGCCCCGAGCGCCAGCCCGGCGGGGACAGCCCTTCCTTCCGCGCGTGGCACCGCGGCCACAGCCCCCTCGCAGCCTCCGCCTGAGAAAGCCCGGCGGGGTCAAGGACGCCAGAGGGCCGGGGACCTGGGGGGAGGACATGTCGGGGAGTTGGCGACCGGATTGAAAGTTCTGGCTTGTGCGGAAGACTGAGAGGTGCCAGTTAAGGTGTGACTTGAGCGCTCTTATGCTTACCTAACACCCATAATACAGAGGACCAAGGCGGGGGGGGGGGTTCCACCACCCCCAGTGTGTGTGTGTGTCTGTGTATGTGTGTGTATGTGTGTGTGTGTGTCTGTGTGTGTGTCTGTGTGTTTGTGTGCGTGTGTGTGTGGACAGTGTGTCTGTGTGTGTGTGGACAGTGTGTGTGTGTCTGTGTGTGTGTGTCTGTGTGTTTGTGTGTGTGGACAGTGTATGTGTGTGTGTGTCTGTGTGTTTGTGTGTGTGTGGACAGTGTGTGTGTGTGTCTGTGTGTTTGTGTGTGTGTGAACAGTGTGTGTGTG
>CAJQZJ010033053.1:4465735-4521130 GCA_907164525.1 Lophiomys imhausi
GGGGGAAATGTCAAACAGAGTTAGAGGGTGGATTATTCTAACGTGAACTAAAAGGAGATAATTTGTACATCACACTGTGCTTGAAAATGCTTTATTTGAAAGTTAGTAAACCTCATTTCCAAACATTCAATTCTGGCAAAGTATGAAGTCTCACAAGCCAAAACACGGTGTATTTGCAATTGGCTGCTCCTAAAACATCTGGCGTGTTAAAAAAAAAAAAGTTATATCCCTTGAATTACACTGGACAAATGGGCAGATTTCACTTCATGTATTAGCACTGACAGAGGAGCTGAGCACAAATGGCCTAAGGAAACTAAGAGTGAATAAGTTATAATAGACCAAAGAAGGACTTTAAAGGCTCATTGATATTACTATCCAGCTACGTTCCTGGAACATGGACAGCTGGAATGGGATGGGAAATTTGAGTATCTCTCCTTCCTCTATATTCTCTCTCTCTCTCTCTCTCTCTCTGCCCCTCCCTCCCTCCCTCTCTTCCTCCCTTCCTCCCTTCCTCCTCCCTCTCACTGTTGAAGCTTGTATTGTATTACATAAGTAGCTGCTTTAATACTTGTTCTCCAGCAACACCTAGCACAGTCCTTTCCCCATAATCTGTTTAAAATAAAATAAGTGCAGCCATTTATAAGCTGAAGATAGGAACTCTCTGCATAATGGGAAAACAAAAAACAAAAAAACATGTGAGCCTACACCTGGAGGGGAGAGGTAGTGCTGGAATTCAAGCCCCAATCCGGTGTATATATACCTTTTCCCATGTTAATATGGTCTGTTTTCTACACACACACACACACACACACACACA
Source organism: Lophiomys imhausi (assembly GCA_907164525.1). NCBI lineage: Eukaryota > Metazoa > Chordata > Mammalia > Rodentia > Muridae > Lophiomys > Lophiomys imhausi. The sequence continues at coordinate 4,466,553 of CAJQZJ010033053.1, forward strand.
CACACACACACACACATGCACACAAAGGAGGTACCTTCAAAGAGTGTGTCCCTCAGGTTGTTATGGTTTTAGGTGTCTGGCAGGTACTCAGGTTACCTCAGCTATAGGAGGTAAAGACTCAATTAGAAATTCGACTGGAGGCTTAACTGGCTTGTCAGATTATCCTTTCTGGGACTCGCAGGTGTGGTCCATACCTTTGATGGCTCCAGGAAGAGGAAAGGTGCTACCCTCAGACCACTATCTCATGAGTTCCATAACTTAACTGCTGATATTTTAATCATATATCTCCATGATGTTTATAAATGCTCTTTCATCATAGACTTAGGAATGACAGTCATACTTATTCTTTTCAGGCATTGCTTGATTTAAAGAAAAAGGGCCTGGTGGAAGACTCACTTCTCCCACACCTTGTGCCACTTCTCCCCTGCCCCAGTGGCAAGCTGGCAAACATTTACATCAGACTGGCGTGCAGCAGACCTGACCAGCTGCACTAGCTAACTCGTGTGCTATATCTGCTCTACTAACCTAATATGTCTGAGGTCAAGCTTTGGAAAGGACAGACACGCGTAAGCAACGCTTGGGCAGCAGAGCCAGGCATGGCTAGCTACAGTATGCTGCAGCTCTAATGCCTCATGTTTTTCAGATCCCAAGAACAATTTAATTTGCATGACTCCAGCTCCTTGCCTTTCCAAACCCCACCAGGTGTCTCACAATCAAATGCTCTACAGGGAAGAGCCTGATTCTTCACCATTCTTGCAAGAGTCTACGTCACAGATCACTGAGTAGCCTACAAGACGCCACCTGAACCGGGCACCTTCTCTTAGTTGTTCACCTGTGGCTAATCTGAAATGGTCATATACTACAGATCAATGCCAGCCATGCTGAAGAACTGAATAGGAAGTAGCTGGGCCTGGTGGAGCAGCTATAACCCTAACACTGGGAAGACTAAAGCAGGAGCAGTCTACAAGTTCAAGGCCAGCCAGGCTGGGTTAGACAAGAAGAACCCTTTCCCAAAACAAACACAGAAACAAACAAGAAAGAAAAATGATGGAAAAAAAAACAAAACTCAACAAACCAAATAAAACAAAACAACAAAACCTACAAAAAAGACTAGATCCAGGGTGTGTTATCGTTTCATGGGGTTGTGCTGGAGACGATTTCTTTTCATTTTCTAAAAGAGAGTGTGGGAGCCCAACGACTGTCTAAGCTATCTCACTAATATGCTATCCTTACCTCCCCAGTAAAAAATCTCCCCAGCCAATGCACAAAACTTTGAGATGGTCCCCACCCTGCCACATGCCCCAAGAAACTGGATGGAAGCCAACTGCACTGTGAGTGAAGAATGGACACAATGGGATTCAATACTATTCAGTGCAAGAAACCCAAGTCAGTACTTAAATTTAATGACCCTTTGCCAAATGCCACTGTCTCAGACCAGTGAACGAAGGGCTGGAGAGGAAGAGCAATACATTTAGGAAGAAGTAACACTCCAGGGGAAGATTTTCCAAGCTTCTCGGATTCTGTGCCCCATGTCAGGCAATAGAATGTGCTTGCTCTCACTCTTGGTGAGCAGGGTTTTGTAATGAAGTACCCACTTCCTTCCCCAGTTGCACTGCATGGGGATCAGACTGAGAACTGGGCTCAGCAGAACGGACACAGAGCCAATATTGAATGCACTGTGGTAGACACAAATCCTCAAAAAGAACGCCAGGGCCCTGGTTTCTGGTCCCTCACCACCAAATGCTCCGAACAGGGACACCCTGCCACAAAATCCAGGTGACTCCCAACCTGAGAGAGAAAGCTGAATTAACAAGAGCGTTTTCCTTCTCTTCTACATAAAATGGTTTGCCTGTATCTTGCACAGCATTTCAAATTTTATACGCTTAAGTCCTCCCGCTTTGTTGATTAATTCTGGAGAGATCTGAAGTGATTGACATACTGTCCGATTCTTCCAGCTTTGGCTTTGGGTGTGCTACAGTGAGTAATAAATATTTAGCAAGGGTTTCAGTATCATGAAGAAATAAGTAATTCTCCCAAAATCAGTGAAGCTGCTTGGTTTTGGCGAGGTTCTATTATGGAGAGTGATATAAGAGAGCAGCTATGTACAAATACGCACTGAGAGATCAAGGATCAACTTTTTAAGTGGCAAAGGCAAATATTGACAGGAGGTCTCATTTACTCTTCTTCCACTTGGGCTGGGCCTGTGTGCTTCTTGAGTTAGGATCGTATCAACTATTGTATAATATCTAATGTCTAAGGGTGTATGCTGTTTTCACAGTTTCTCCTTAACTGCAAACCAACTCTGACGTCTGTTGTTCATCTGAGCCAATTTCCACTGTTAGATGAAGCTGTTCTCAGGGTCACTGGCACTATCAGATTGAGATTCAAGTATGGCTTCTAGCACATGGGACACTGGACAAATAACGCCATGTCCAAGCCTTGATACTTTTATCTGTAAAATGGAATACCAAGGTCACACGGGCTACTTAGCAATTAGCTCCATGTTAGCAGGTTAAGCCCACAATAAAGTGTCTTAGTCCAGGTCCTATTGCTGTGAAGAGACACCATGGCCACGGCAACGCTTATAAATAAAAACATTTAATTGGGGCTGGCTTACAGGTTCAGAGGTTTAGCCTGTCATCATCATGGCTGGAAGCAAGGAGGCAGACACGGTGCTGGAGAAGGAGCTGAGGGCCAGCAGGAGAGAAGAGAGAGTGAATCACTGGGCCTGGCTTGAGCATCTGAAACCTCAAAGCCCACCTCCAGTGACACACTTCCTCCAACAAGGTCACAAGTCCTAATCCTTTCAAATAATGCCACTCCCTATGACCCTATGGGGGCCATTTTCATTCAAACCACCACAAAATGTCAATACATTACTATCACTAACTTTTATTGTTTCCTACCAACCTGCAACCATTACAAAACACATTTTACCTTTAAACATTATCTGACTGGATTTCCTGACTCATGTGACTCATAGTTTTTTTCACAGCTCATGGTCCTATAATTGTATTTTAAACAAGTCTGTTCATGTTTAACAATTTTCTAAGACATTTTAAAAATTTTACTTTTTACAATATATTCAAACTTACTAACAATGATTTTTTTTACTCCTTCAAAGCAATCAGAAGCCTACACTCATATTTGAATATTTAAGCTATTTTGTGAAAATTGCTTGTCGTCAAATCATATGGTGTGATTAAAAAAATTCTCCAACAAAAAAAATGTTCTTGCAGTCATCCACTTAAATATTTGCTGAGTGGGCCTGCAGAGATGGTTCAGCAGTTAAGAGCCACTGGCTCTTCTTCAAGAGGACCCGGGTTCAATTCCCAGCACCCACATGGAAGCATACAACTGTCTGTAATTCCTGTTCCAAGGGATCTGACACCCTCACACAGACATACATGTAGGCAAAACATCAAATGTATATAAACAAAAAATAAATAATTTTTAAAAAATATTTGCTGAATGATTGGTAATGTACAAAATATACCATAAACAAGATAAACTGGCAAAATGATAAATAAGAAAAATAAGGCAGGGAAGGTTGCAAAAAGTGTTTGGGAAGCAATGTTAAAGGCCTCAAATAAGTAAGAAATCTAGCCATGCAAATGTTGAGAGGAAGCTTCAGGTGATGAGGCAAGGTCTGGGACAAGCTGGTTCCTGGAGAAGGGAGAAAGCCATGCTGTGCTACTGAGGGTCTGAGCAACAGTTCACCAGAAGTGTAAGAGCAGTAGAGGTGAAAAATACTAAGCTTGTCCTAAGTTATTCCTAAGGATGGGTAGTATAAGATATACAGGGTAGGCTGTGTACATTTCTCCCCTATAGAAGAATATACTAGGATGTGTGGAGATTGTTCACCCAGCCCAGAGCACTTTCAGCAGCCAGATGTGGCTGATGGAGAAGCGATGGCCACAGTACCAGCCTTGAGTCTAGAGAACCCAAGGTTCAGCTGCAGTGGTAAGCAGACGTGGTAAGCAGACGTGTTTCTTCCTCCCAGGCCCCTAGCCAGGCCAAGCAGTGCAGACTGACTCCACCAAGCCCATTGAGGGTGAGGAGATGAATGACAGTCCTACAGTAGTGCCCCAAGATGAGTAAACAGGATGACACATGAAGAATGACCACATATCATGGAAGGCTAAATGAGGTAGGTGTTGCATATCCATGCCACTGTCCCCAACAGACAAATGATAATTGCTACTTTTTTTTTTTTTTAATCTCCTGAGCTCCAAGACTAATTGAGACTTGTTTGAAGTATATGGTAGTAAGTAAGCCTTCAGAGACTGTGCCAACCCTCTGTTTTGGTTTGGTTTTTTAAAGTTTCATTATTTAATAATGTTTCATGAAAAATCCAAAAATCCTAATAACAGGATCAGGTCACCTTCCTACAAGGTGTTGGCTTGAGGTCTGTCACATAATAAAAGTTATTACTATGTCGTATTAGTAGGTATAGGTGGTAAATCCCTATTGCTGAAGACAGCACATGCTTCAGTGACAGGATATAAAGATATCAGGCTAAGAATGAAATAGAAGCACCATCCCTACTGCTGGCTTTTAGAGTGCTAGAAGGTGCTAGGCAGCCTGATAGGAAAGGATTCTCATTGATGGCCCTGCTACATACTATAATATCGTATTAGTTACTTTCCTGTTACTGTGATAAGATACCATGACCAAAGCAATTTATAGAAGAAAGGGTTTATTTGGGACTTACAGTTCTCGAAGGTTCGAGTCCATGATGGCTGAGCAGAGGCAGCAGATAGTAGGGCTGGGAGCAGCATCTGAGAACTCACCTAACTGTAAGAAGGAAAATGAGAGAGAAATAATTTGAAACCTCAAAACCTGCTCCCAGCAATATACTTCCCAGTTGGGAACCAAGTATTCAAATGCCGGAAACTTATGAGGGACATCTCATTCAAACCACCGTAACTACCAACATACCAGACAAGATGTGCCTGCTGGCACAATAGTGGACAACTGTTAAAAGTACAACTAACTGCTTTCTCATTGAATGTAAGGCACACTCTAGGAGAGGGAACACATGACTGGTAGGTACCATAAGCCAGGGCAGCTACTTGAAGCTGGGGGGTGGGGGTGGTTAACAGGCTCCAGTGGGGAAAGCAATTGCTATTGTTGTGTTAAACACAGATGATGTGCTTATCAAATTGCCTTTTGTGTTTATGGCCACAGTTAACTACAGGTGTCAGCCTAGGTCATGGAGGGAAACTGTTTTGTTTTTTAGTAGGCAGTGGTTACTGTTGGGACACAGCTAGTCACATTGCCTAGTGGCCAGGTTTCAGGTTAAAACTTCCTATGTACTTATAAGGACATGTCCAGTAAGCACCTGGAATTCCTCTTTATGCAAATGAAGCATTCCTGGCACCTCAGCCCTAGCCAATGATGTACACTCTCCCCAAAAATCTCTACTCACTTCCCCAAGGTTTATCAAGTCCTTATTCTCCCCACAAAAAGGAGAGCTGTTTCACTGAAAACCCTCTTGGAGAAGGTTTTCTTTCTACCCCCACCCCACCCCTGTACTCACTGATGTAAGGGGTTGAAGTATATGGTGCTAAGTCTTGAGAGACTGTGCCAACCCTCTGATTTGGTTTGTTTTTTTTTAAATTTCATTATTTAATAATGTTGCGTGAAAAATCCAAAAATCCTAATTACAGGGTCAGGTCACCTTCCTGCAAGGTGTTGGCTTACGGAATTTTAACAGTCATCCACTATTGCGCCAGCAGGCACATCTTGTCTGGTACGTTGGTGGTTTGAATGAGATGCCCCTCATAAGTTTCCGGCATTTGAATACTTGATTCCCAACTGGAAAGTATATTACTGGGAGCAGGTTTTGAGGTTTCAAAAGACTCACTGGTGGACTGAGATCCTGCTAAGCCACCCGCCTCACTGAGCTCCATGCTTTCCAGTCCAGTTAGATGCACAACGGTGTCTAGACACACTGAGGGGAGAAGCAGAACCTGTACCAGCACTACTCAAGTTATTTTTTTAAAAGAGAGAGAGAGAGAGAGAGAGAGAGAGAGAGTGTGTGTGTGTGTGTGTGTGTGTGTGTGTGTGTGTACATGAGTGCAGGTGCCTGCAGTGGCCAGAAACAAGCGTCAGACCCCTAGAGTAAGAGCTGCAGATGATTTCGGGCCTCCTGACATGGGAACTGGGAACTGAACTCTGGTCTTCTGCAAGATCAGTAATCTCTTAATCACAGAACCATTTCTCCAGCCACATATGAACATCCAACTATTGCTGGGGAAGTGGAGACTCCCTAGAAGGGAAGCCTGCAGGTGAGGCAGGAGCTCACAGATGTCACCATCCTCCGTCTTCACCCATTCATTCCACGGTCCATTTTTCTGTGGTGCAGCTGCCGTTGAGTCACCCATGTTCTTGTTAATAATCACAATAAATTCATTCACCAAACTCAGCTCAGGAAGACTTATTTGTTTGGTCTGTCAGTGCTTTCTATGGGATGCATAAACATTCATTCATTTTCTCCCAGAAAAATCAGTTCCACAAATGTTTGTTATCTCTGAAAGCTGGCTGTCATAAAAACAGAGCAATAAATTGTAAGTTGCAGAATTCTATTCAAGCTCTGGCATGTGACATACATGACAAAGTCGTGTATGACTTTGCAATTCATTTCGCTTCCCTGGGATTTAGTTTATATCTCAAAGTAAATTAATACCTGTCTTATCTATTCTGTAAGATGCCAGGAGTAAATTTAAATTAGGGGGCTTTGAAACTACTGATGCCTGAAGGAAGTCGTGATTGAGGCTGGTTGTGCTTTTCTGAGTTTGCCCTTTCTTTGAATAAGCCAGCACTGTTTACATATCCTGAAGATGCCTCCGTAAGACTCTGATACAAATTACATTATATATTCATGCATAGATGGATAATACAAGATACAAGGACCAACGGTCAAAAATCACTTTGTAGGCTGGAGATATGGCTCGGTCAGTAAAATGCCTGTTGTGCAAGCATGAAGATGTGAGTGAGTTCAGATCTCAGACGCCCACATGAGAGCCAAGTGCAGAGGCATGCCTTCGTAACCCTAATGGGGTGGGGTGAGGTAGTAGACAGACAGTAAATCTCGAGTTCATTGGCCAGTGAGTCTGGATGAATCAGGTTTTGATGGAGTGATATTATGCATTCTACGTGTTAATTAATTGGTCCTGCTTGCTGTCTGCTGCTTTTTTTCTAATCATTGTCTCTGATTGGTTGAATAAATACTGAGGCCTGAGTGGGCAAAGACAGAGGTAGGCAGGACTAAGGTGCAGGCTTCTGAAGCAGAGGTTTATGGGTAAGAGACGCCTCCAAGAGTCGAAGCCAGGAGCAGGAAGGAGACACACGATGGGGTAGACTAAAGAAGATCATTCCACATGGCCTGGAACATTGGCATAGCATGGAGAAAAGCAGTCCAAAGGTCATATGTATATATGTGGACATATTTGAGGAATAATATTATGAGCTAGTTTAGATGAGCTAAGATTGCACAATCCAGGCCAAGGCTTGTTAAAATCCATCAGGTCTCTGTATGTTCATTTATAACGTGGGTTAAGGATTAACACCGCCAACCAATTAACCATAATCTAAATACTAAGCAAATAATTTAATTAGTCATTTTCTACAAGGTTCTAAGATCTTGAAACCCTATCTCAAAAGTAAGGTGGACACTGATCATGGTTGACAACGGACATTGACTTCTGACCTATACATATGTACCCACACAAAGAAATTCACTTTGTAAAGGGGAGGAGGGAGGACTAGAGAGAGGGGGAGGAGAGAGAGAGAGATTATAAATAATTTTTGTGGAAGAGAAATGTAGAGAAAATAGCTTCTAAGAACAAGGAACGTGCTGCAGGCAACGGCTAGATAAAAGTGTCCGGAAGGCTGCCCAGGCAGGTGTTGCAGAAACCAGACCCTAAAAGGTATCAGAGAAACTAAAGTTGAACAATAGAAGAAATGTAGAAATATAGTTACCAGATATAATGTAGAATATGCAAATACATTTGAATCTTAGGTACAGCAAATCATTTTTCACATGAGTATATCTGCAATATTGTATGGAGCATACTTAAGCATCCATGATTTATCTGACACCGACTTTAGGTATTCTTTGGTTTTACTCACTACCTCTGCAGTCATTGAGATAATCAGTAAATGCACTCCATATTTCTATCAGGTACATTCATTTTTCATAAAGATCCAATCAAGTATGTGATTCAGTAAAATTATGGTTGTATTCTTTTTTTTTGAGACAGAGTCTTATTAAACCACACTGGTCTGGAATCATATGAGCAGTCTTAACTCAACTTCCCAGTTCTGAGATTACAGTTTTGTTATACTGAAAACCACATGAATACTGTATTATATAGTCTATAAGTATGTGTATGTTTCTGATGGCTGAGTAGTATTCCATTATGTAGATGTACCACAGTTTTTTAATCCATTCCTTGGTTGAGGGACATCTGGGTTGTTTCCAGTTTCTAGCTATTACAAATAAGGCTGCTATGAACATAGATGAGGAAACTTCCTTGTGATTCGGTGAGGAGTCATTTGGGTGTATACCCAGAAGTGGTATGGCTGGGTCTGCCCCCAGTGTATGAGGAGGCTCTTGTCCCTCATATGACTGCTGAACTGGGGCGGGGGAATGTTATGTAGGGACACTCCACTCCAGAGGAGTGGGATGGAAGAGATAGGGGGTAGAGGGAGGGAGGGTAGGATTTAAAAAAGAATGTGTATGTGTGCATCTGAGTTACTTATCAAGGGAACAACTGACCCAGTCTCCACTGGAGAGGCTGTCTAGGAAATGTGCATCTGAAGACCCGTAGTCTTCTCCATCACCTTCCACTCACACAATCTCTCTCTCCCTCCCCCCCCTCTCTCTGCTTCACAAGGTGAATTTCTTTGCGTGTGTACACGTATGTATAGGTCAGAAGTCAATGCCAGTTGCCAACCATGATCAGTATCCACCTTACTTTTGAGACAGGGCCTCAAGATCTTAGAACTTGATTCACCCAGACTCACTGGCCAATAAACCTGAGATTTACTAGGTCTGTCCACCACCCCACCCCACCCCACCCCAGGGTTATAAATGCATACACAAGAAATGTATGAGACACTGGGAGAAAGTTCCCACTCCCCCACCCCAAAGCCTCCAGCTTTGATTAGATAGTATGTGGTGTATGCAGGAAAAAGGTCCAGGCTATGAGGCCCTTTTGGTAGAGTAGGAGCCACTGAAATAAAAGGGAATCCATTTGATGTGGTAAGACGAACATGCAGATAGGGCCTGCAGTCAAAAGCAGGAGCCTTCACAAGTCTTGACTCTCCATTTGAAACCTTGAAAATGTAGAAAGGAAAACCCAAACTACAGTTGTAGAACCCTAATTCCTATCTCTCCTGCTTTATAATTCCACTCTGAAATAAGAGGCAAGACTTGGCAGGACTTGAAGACTGAATGACTCTCCTTAGCAATAGAGAAATTTGGAAATCAATCTAAAGCCTTCCTTGGGTTGTGACTCTTCAAAGTACAATGAATACGTTAAAATCCTGTTGGCCTTTTAAGTGAGGTTGGAGGGATTAAGTAGAGTTTATGAAGGTTCAAGTCTCAGAGAAAACAAAGCAGAAAAAAAATCATTAACCACTTACCTGCATATAGACAGGAATGCACAGTAAAAATTATTCTGGAAACATATCTACTCCCAGTGATGAGTTTCAAGAACAAATATAATCGGATCACAGTGATCAAAATATGTATCAGAACCAAAGCTGTAAAAGGCCCCAAAATGTTCAGGAGAAAGAAACCCTAGAAAGGCTTCTGTAACGTTCCAACTTGAGAGAAAAACATCAAAACAGAAAAATTAAGAAGAAAAATACCTTTCATATGAGTGAAATATGTTCAGCTAATTCCGTGTTACTTCATGTTTACAAAAAGAGAAATATATTGGGATATATATATATCATCAATACAATGAAAAATCTCTGAACAATTTCCAACTTTGCCTTTACAATTTCTTTGTCTCCACAGAGTACCATTTCACCTGCTCTTTTACTGTGGTAGAACATCCAGTTCAACACCAACCCCCTCACGCATAATCAACATTCGTAGACAAAGTTGTTTAGTGATGATTTGGTTAACTCTAGATTGGTATCTCTCAGTCAGATCCTGATACTGTCTGAAAGTGGGTCCCAAATATCCTGGGCTCTTTGTCAGACACAGTGTGTGACTCAGTTCCCAGCAAGTACCCCAGATGATAGACAACAAGTGGTCCACACAGAATTCTCCTAAAACTTTGGCTTAGGTTAACAGCAGTAATTGCTGCCATTACAAGCATTCACTATTACATCCAGCTAACAGGATTGATTTTCAATGTCTAACTTCCAATTGGGAATGCAAAGAGGGTAAGCTTTGATCTCTCTCTAATGCTTACAGCAGAGCCAGGAAGGATTAATAGGAAAAAAAAAAATCAGAATCTAAGCAATGTCGTTCATAGCCTTTCCAAGACAAGCAAGACACTTGTAATCCAAGTACTCAGGTCAAATCAGATTGGTCCATCTCAGGGTTCGCTATGAACACCACAAGACTGAGTTGCTTCCTCAGCAATCCATTAGTAAATTGAGCTTTATGTATGCTGACCACTAGGATTACTGTAGTCTTCAAAAGGTATTTATTTTCTTTAAGGTTATGTCAAACCTTAGATAACTAGGTTATTATATTTGTCAGAATACACTCTTATTATTATTCCAAGTATTCAGGAATTTATGAATCTGATTTCAGAGTACAATATATTTTACTATATGAAAATTCCGATTTGAAATGGCTTAGCAGTTAAGAGCAATTGCTGCTTTTCCCAGCACCCAAGTCAGGCAGGCAGCTTACAAACACCTGTAGCTCCAGTTCCAGGGCATCTGATACCCTCTTTCGGACTGGATGGGCACCCACATCCATGTAGCATAAACACACACAGATACACACAAATATACAACTTTCTTTTGAGAGACAGGGTTTCTCTGTGTATCTCTGACTGTCCTGGACTCACTCTGTAGACCAGGCTGGCCTCGAACTCACAGAGATCCACCTGCCTCTGCTTCCTGAATGCTGGAATTAAAGGCGTGCGCCACCATGCCCAGCTCACAAATATACAACTTTAAAAGAGTGTTACAGAAGCTGGGTGTGGTGGTGCATGCCTTTAATCCCAGCACTTGGAAGGCAGAGGCAGGATCTCTGTGAGTTCGAGGCCAGCCTGGTCTACAAAGTAAGTTCTAGGACAGCCAAGGCTACACAGTGAAATCCTTTCTCAAAAAAAAAAAAAATTACATGTAACCAAATATTTTTATTTACCACACTTATATTTATTAATATTTATCAATTACCTATAAAATACCTAAATCCTATAACCTAAACTCTATAATCTATCATCTATAATCTATCTAAAAATACCCCAATATATAAGAACACTCTAATATCTACCTAAAAACATTTAACTAACACTATTTTAACTTTCTTAAAAGGATATTAATATTCTTAGCGTAGGTCCATGTAGGGTGACTTGGTTTATGGCAGTCCTATCAGGTAGTATCTTTTAAAGTTAAAGTCTGTTGGCTTGGATTTATAGCAGTCCCAGTAGCAGTATTTTTTAAGCTTAAAGTCCATTGGGCCTTACTTTGCCAGTTCGTAAGGCCAGTTTAAGTTTATAATCACCACCAAACTGTGGTCGGTTTATAAAGTCTGTTCCAAATTGAGGCCAGCTTCTTAAATTTCGCAGCCCTGGGCAGCTTCTGAAGTTCACTCACCTCTTTGCCCTACCGGAGCCCCAAGTCAGATGCTTTAAAAGACTCTTCTCAGCAGGTTCTTTGTAGATTCGGTTAATGGAGTACCTTGTTGTGCTCTTCCCCAGCATGAGTTTTCAGCCAGTGGGGGCAGGAGCAACAGGGCCGACCTCCTGGGGTCTCTGGTTATAAAAGGACTCATCTCACAATCCTGGGCAGATGATCCAAAGTCTCCCAAGATCTCCCAGCATTCCCATTGCCATGGTAACAGACGTCTTCAAGGCTTTCCTCCTTTCTTAGTCATGACCCTTCAACAGGAGGGTCCATGGTTTCATCTAGGTAACCTTAAGGGATGCCAGTTTTGCCAGTTCAAAATCCCTAGCGCTACCAGATGCTAAACTGAACTATTAATTTCACCAAAGAGACCTACCTTCAAACACAGTTACAGAGCCTATGGTTTTTTGAACTTAATAAAAATACATAGATGTTTCTAAGCATGTTAATTATATGTACAATATTTCTCCCACAAATATGTACAAATAGGAAGGTTCGATCCTATAACTAGTATTTTAAATATACTGAACTAGCTTTAGTGAAAAACCAAGAACTTTTGAATATCCCATGTAACTAAAGAATAGCAGAAAAAAAAGAAATTTTTACATAATTAGATTATGAGGCAAGGCAATCTTTTATGTTAATGTAGTATTGAAACATGGCAAATTTAAGTGTGAAACAATGCAGACCTCATAATGAATAAATAGGAGAATGAGAAGCCTGTTAAGTTCCTTATGCATGAGTCCAGGATTCCATAGCTCACGCGCCTGCTTACGGAAACAGTAGCTCTTGTCCACTCACAGCTTGCTGCTCACTCATCGCTTTCTGTTGCCTTCTGGGAATGTGCACTGCACAACTGAGCCACAGTGCTACAAGGCACACATCATGAGAAATTAATTTAAGACTGTCTGATGAAAAGATTACGCCAGCATTGTGTTGAGAACGCTGTGGAATAGTTCAGTAATGCATGACTGACTGTGCACACCATGTTCAAGATGTAATGTTTTCCACCAGCATGCATAACTGGTCTACTCTAGTGGGGCCCAGACCTGTAGATCTTGAAACCTGCTGTACTTGGCATCTGACAGCAATGTTATTAATATTGAGGAAGGAGATTTAAATTTTGATTATTTTATCTTTTTGAAGCAAAAGAACTTATCACAAGAACTTATGGATATTTTAGAGAAAACAGTAAAATGAACACATCATACCAAAGTATAGGGTTTCAAAGCCAAACAAAATAAGAGAATCCACAGACAACAGAAGTGGATCAGCAGTTAAGAGCACTTGATGCTCTTCCAGAGAACCAAAGTTTGGTTCCCAGAATCCACAAGGGGCAGCTTACAACCACCTGTAGCTCCAGCCCCAGGAATTCTGAGACGCTCTTTTGGTCTCCATGAGCACCCACCCACACATAGCATGTACATACACACACACACAAACACACACACACGGGGTGAGGGAGTGGAGAAACATACACAAAAGTAAAAATAAAATATCTTTTAATATGAAAGATCCTTTAATCTTGGTTTTTCGTTTTTGTCTTCTTGACACATGTTAAAAGGTAATTGTGAAAAGGAACCTCAATTGAGAAAATGCCTCCATCAGACTGACTCTAGGGGAGACTGTAGGGTCATTTTCTTGATTACTGATTGATGTGAGAGGGCCCAATTACTGTGGGTAGTGCCATCCCTGGGTAGGTGGTCCCGGGAGGTTAAAAAAAAAAAAAAAAGAAAAAAAGTAGCTGCAGGTGAGCCTGGGGAAGCAAGGCCCGCACATACGATTCCTCCACGGTCTCTGCTTCAGATTCCTGACTTCTGGATGGACGACGGACGGACTTCAACTGTCAGATGAGAGAAGCCCCTCCCTCCCGGAGTTGCTTTTGGTCAGCGCTGTTTATCACGGTCACAGACGACTAAGATAGTGCCGACAAACATTTTTTTAAATTTCAGAAAAAAAAATTTCAGAGCATTCAAATTTTTAGTAAACCCAACAGGGCTAAAACAGAAACTCATACGGTCTTTCGCAGTAAGGATTATAAATGTTTCCAGTACATTCCATTGACTGGAACTCCTTTTGGGGGAATAAATGCATGTATGGTGAATGTCACCAGACAGTTGGGACCAGCCATATTATTACTTTGTCAAACTTGATGAATTAGAATCATAATGCAAACTAAGCCTGTGCTCCGGGATTGACCTGTCTTGCTGTGATGTGTAATTTGACTATATAATTTGATGAATTAGCACAGAGACGCAAGCCAAACCTGCGCTCCGGGACTAACCCGACTTGTGCACCGCACATTGCTGGATTCACTCACTGCCCGGAGGGAGCTGGTTTGCTCGTGCCACCCTTGTTTCTTCTCTTCAGTGACACTGCTTTGCATCCATCTATCCCCTACGCTTCCTGGTCAGTCAGGAATTTACCCCTTCCCTCTTTGCTGCAACTGAGACAACATTTTAAAATGAAACACTGAAGAGCCGATATATGTCCACGTTCCTCTCATGTGTGACCAAAATAAAGAAGAGTCACAATGGAAAAAAAAATTAAAATGGTTCTATCACCAAAGAACTAGTAAAAGGAATACTCTGCCTGGGCGCTTTAAAAAATATTTTATTGTCTTGTCAACAGTACAAACAACTGTGAAACTGTTTCACTTGCCTGAAGTCACAGATCAGTATGGGTCAGGACTGAAATGGAAACACTCTTCTACCTCTGGAGACCACACCCTCCATTGTGTCCCTGTTCCGAACAGGGATCAGGGGAGTGTTGGAAGACTTTTCATATACCTGCTAACACTAACAACTCATGCCAAACTAAACGTGGCCCTTTCCCAATGTGTTGAGATGATTAAACTTTAAATGTCTGAGCTTCATTACCAAAGATTGGCAATGATTCAAAATAAACTAGCAGAGACCAATTTTAACAGAGAAGCCAATTATAGGAATGAGCATAGTGAACGTTACACCAAGTTTTGTAAATAAACATGTAACTCAACAGACCGAGCTCCACAGCTAATTTTGAAATGTTTTCTGCCCAATGTTACTCGAATATGCCATTCATTCTTGACAGTTTCTCGCCTTCTAACAACTGTGATAAAGAATTACACATTGAAATCAACAGAGTTGTCAGTAACAAAAATAAATTGTTGTTGCCTACGTTAAGAGCTATTTCTAACAGGGTACTGGAGCTTTCCTCTTCCTCCGGGGAACAACCAACTTCATCATGTGAAGCAAACTCCCTTGTCTGAAGGCTTCTGAGAACCCTGGAATGGGAACCAGATCCAGAATATGGATAAAGGCAGCTCCTTTCTCTCTATCCCCTCCTAGAAAAAGATGTAACTCTCTGCTGCTCTGACGCTGAGCCTGTTCTAGCTTTGTTAGGGTCTTCGAGATTCTACACTTTTGAGTATCACTATGAGTCTCTTTCCTAAGTATCAGGGAAAATAATGGAGCCACTTCCAACTGCCAGTGTCCTACATGTTTTTGAGATAATGTGACTACAACTTAAGTACCACATGACACCTTTAAAATAAATACTCTTCAAAATATTTCTATAGGGCTGGAGAGATGGCTCAGCAGTTAAGAGCACTCGCTGCTCTTCCAAAGGACCTGGGTTCAAATTCCAGCACCCACATGGCAGTTCACAGCTGTCTGTAATTTCCAGGTGTGGTGGTCCAGGCCTTTAATCCCAGCACTCAGGAGGCAAAGGCAGGTAGATCTCTGTGAGTTCAAGGCCAGTCTGGTCTACAAAGTGAGTCCATATCAAGGATATAAAAAAAACAAACAAAAAACCTCAAAATGTGTCTATAATGTTATCATCTGATAATTTCTTAAAGTTTTCTGTGGGCTGGAGAGATGGATCAGTGGCTAAGGCACACACTGCTCTACCAGAGAACCCCAGTTAAATTCTCTATTCCTGTATCAGGCAGCTCACAACTACCTGCAACTCCAGCTCCACGGGAACCAAGTCCTCTTCTGGCCATCTCAGCAACCTGCACACATTTGGCCTATACTCATATTGATATATACATACAGGAAAAATTATACATAAGCTACTGCTAAGACACATCATGGGACTCTCTTAGGTGTAACCCCCCCCAGCACCTAATAATACGTATGCTTAAATGTTAAAAACATGTTAATACACCCCAGCTCTTCATACTGGTACATATTCTTTTTTTTTTTTTTTTGGTTTTTCGAGACAGGGTTTCTCTGTGTAGCCCTGGCTGTCCTGGACTCACTTTGTAGACCAGGCTGGCCTCGAACTTGCAAAGATCTGCCTGCCTCTGCCTCCCAAGTGCTGGGATTAAAGGCGTGCGCCACCACTGCCCGGCACTGGTACATATTCTGAAATTCTTCTCTGCCATGCAGTCAAGAATGTAGGCTTCACTGAACAGAAGTCTGAAAAGAATGTTAGGCTGCCACAGGAACAGTATGGAGCTCCCACCCACTGCTGCTGACGACTCCCACACCATGGAGGTATCAGGTTATTAAGACCATCTACGTCACAACAAACTGAAGGGTCTGAGCCACAGTTCTAAAGAGACCCTTTCATAAGACACAGGCCCAGACATTAATACCACAGCTCTAACATCGAGGCCTTGTTTTTGTTTTTTGAAAGAAAAAAAAAACCCACTTTTCTCACTAGTTTTATAAGACACTATCATATACTGAATTCTTACATACCAGAATATTCTTAAAACTCAAGTGTTTAGTAACTATATTACCTCCGGTGCTTGCTCATTACTTGGTTATTATTACATTAGACAGAAAACTGCTTTTCAGAAAGTCACTGTCTCACTGGATACTCTGCTTCACTGTTAAAATGTGCTTCGCAGTGTCTTGCAAACTGTCATTTAACAGAAGTGCAATGAAGACACCCTGTGAAGTGGACTTCCAAGCCTCTCAAAACGTGTAAGATCGCTCAGGAAGTCAGGAAAAAGGACAGAAAACTGCACCGATCACAAGCATGGCCAGAGAACATGGCAGGATAAGTCCAGTTAGTAAAAAAAGAACTGACAAGAACACAGATTCGATGCTGTATAACATGAACAACATGCCTAGAGACAGCTTCGTACAGAAACAGACAGTCTGGGATAATTCTTCAAAAGTGATTCTGATTTTGGCGAAGAAATCAAACATTTGGAAATTAAAATCACATGCTTCCAAATACTTTTGTAGGAAAAAAAAGGAATTCTAGAAGTTAACATAATTATAATCTAACTTGATACACACACACACATCTGTCTATCAAATCATCATGTAGAGTGCAACACCCCCACTGAACACCTGGGCACTAACACCAACAGGGTGCCATTCCTTTAAAGACTGAGAATGAGTTTTCACTATGGGGACCACAAGGGACAGTTTAATAACTTATTTCCAAGGGCATAATGACGTAAGAGAGCTTGAATAAATCTCTCATAAAACCAGATTAAACACAAAATAATAGCTTTTTACATGAATTCCTGATAATACAGGAAATCCTGAGCCCAGAAGAAAAGCAAAAGGGCAAACCCATGACAATCAGTGCCCAGCCGACAGCGGCCGAATGGTAGCTCTCTGGTGACTTAAAGGCTTCACCAACGGGGGACACATTCTTCTCGTGGCTACAGGGACTGCTCTCCAAATGCCACAAACAAGCCTCAGTACATCTTAAAAGACTGAAGTAATACAAAGTATGACCCTAAACCACATGGTTTAAACCAGTTTAAAAAAATCAATTAATATGAAATCTGGAGAGTTCACCAATATATGGGCATGACATACATTTCTAAGCAAGTGACAGACAGGGGAGACGAAATATTTTGCGATGAATGAAAAAGGAGCCACCATGTGCCAAAACACATGGAAGGCAACTAAAACGATGCTTGGGAAGAAATGCATAGCCGTGGAAGTTTATGTTAGAACAGTAAGACTTCAGATCAGTGTGACTGAAACAGGACACCTGAAGACACCAAAAGCCAGTGCGAAAGAAGTACAGGAAGTAGAGCAACTGACTAGGTGGAAATTAACAATAAAAAAATAGAAAAATCGAATTTTTTTTTAAAAATTGGGCTTTTGAAAGGGTGGACAAGCTAGACAGACAAGCAAAAAAAAAAAAAAAAAATCAAAGACTCAAGTTATGAAAATCACGTGTTAGGGGCCATTACAGAAGTAGTGCCATAAGGGAATTGTGGTAGAAGTTAGGCCTCTTTAGTGAATTAGTACGCAGTTCAGCTTGGCATCTGGCAGCATATAAGGACAATTTCACGTCCCTTTGGTTTGTTGAAATGGACAGACAGCAGTTGAGACCATGGTTCTGTGAACTGCCCTGTTGAAGGGGCGTGGCTAAGAAACTAGACAAGCTGCGAGAGGATGTCAGTTGCTGACAGAAGCAACAGGACTGCTGGAGAGAGAGAGTTCCTTAAAGGTGTTTGTCTTGGGGCTCCAGAGCACCAGAAGAGTGACTGAGGCAAGTGGAGTTTAGAAGCCGCCCGAGCTGCCCTCAGTTTGACAGTTGTAACGGACTGACTTTATAAAGTGGCCACAATTTGGTGGTTGAAATAAACTGGTCTTTCGAACTGACAAGGTTAGGCCCAATGGACTTGAAGCCTGAAAGGGACTGCCTGCTGGGACTGCTGTAAAGCAGGTTATCCCGCATGGACCTACACTAAGATTATTAATATCCTTTTAAGGAAATTAAAATAGGTTTCAGATTATAGGATTTAGGTATTTTATAGGTGTTTGATAGGTACCAATAAATATAAGTGTTTGTAAATAAAAACATTGGGTTTCAGGGAATGGTGTGCCCATGGACCCGTATACCAATTAGATGACAGACAGAATGGAAATTTCCTAGTAGGATACAGATTACTGAGTCTGACTAAGGAGAAATATCTGATTTGGTTCAACAAATTTTAAAAAATGATTTAGTAATAAACACAAAAAATAAGAAACTACTCACAAATACTAGACCCTCATGCCTGTGTTGGTAACCCTACCAAATTCCACAGCTGTTCCAAAAAATGAGAAGAGCATTTATTAACTCGTTCTGCGACTAGTCTCATCCCAATTCCAAAACCAGACAGGACCTCACAAGAAAACCATAGTCTGTTATGAATGCAGATGCAAAAGTCCTCAACTAATACTACCAGACCAAATCCAGCAACGTATAAAAAAAGATTACAAACCCTGACCAGCACATGAGATCTATCATGCAAACACGAGAGTATTTCAGCATTTAAAAATAATCCCCATTTTCAACAGATTAAAAGAAAAAAAATACAATCTTAATAGATAAGAGAAAACCATCTGATAACATCCAATAGATTCCTGATAAAAGCAATTGACAAACTAGAAACTGAACTCCAAACCAGTAAATTCAAATTAGGAAACATTTGCTGCTGTCACAACTGATGATGAGACAGAAGTACCAGGAGACCGCGGAGCCTCTGAGGGTGGGGTGTAAGGTCTTTTCACTGGGGTCATGCTCTTGAAGAGGACGGTGGGACACCGGCCTTCTCTCTTCTAGTTCTTTTAATTCTGCTTCCTTGCTCCTAAAGCCAGAAGCTTGCTCTATAATAAACCCCACCGTCATGTACTACTCTTGCCAAAGGTTCATGGATATGAGACGACTCTGTCACAAATCAAAGAAAACCCATGTTAATTCCCTTGTTCTGTTATGGTAACGGAAGCGAACTAACACAGGCACATGTTTAAGAATGAGGTATGTATGGTTATATAGTGGCACCACTCTTCACAGTATGTTCCATAATGACTGGGTTATGTAGCAGTACTACTCTTTAGAGTATGCTCCATTATGACTATGATGATGAACGTTCCAGTCAATAGTGTGGAGGGCTTCCCATTTCATTTTTTTCCACATCCTTGCCAAAAGGTTCATAAGCATAACTGACATACTGGTTGGTCATTTGACAATTATCTATCCACATTTTTTTTTTTTTTACCCCATTTCTTAGTCAGAATTTGCCAGCTGTTGTGTGAATTCCTGCAGGCCAGAAGAGGGCACCAAATTTTCATGATAGATGGTTGTGAGCCACCATGTGGTTGCTGGGATTGAACTCAGGACCTCTGGAAGTGCAGTCAGTGCTCTGAACCTCTGAGCCATCTCTCCAGCCAAGCTATTAACTCTTTATACAAGATCTGAGGTTTGAGCTGGGCCTAAGGGTTACATACATACCTTTAAATCCAAGCACTCAAGAGGCTGAGACAAAAGGATTGTGCATTTGTGGCTAGTCTGGGCTACACAGTACACTTCTGGGTTACAGAATATGTGTTTGCCCTATAGTGCATCAAAACAACAGAAACCAAAAATGATTTATAGATATTCTGAGTGCATATGCTCCCTTCTTGTCCCATGTTTGCTTATAGAGCAGCTTTGTCCTTTCGCGCATTCCTGTAAGTGTATTTTCACTTTTGCTGCGAGTCAATGTCACAGCAAAAAGGACTGCCAGACGAAGTTCATGAGGCTTTTAGTCCACTTTCCCTTCTAATAGTTTGTTTGGGGCTACACAGCTTTGGTGTATAATCCATTTTGAGTTAAGCGTGTATACAGCTTGAGGTTACAATAAGATTTCTCTACCTGCAGTCATCCAGCTTTCCTAGTACCATTCATTGAAAACACCCCATGCCCCACCATGTGCTCTTGGCATACAGTCTTTTACATTAGCACATGCTGCTTTTCTACTCAAGTTTTACAAAGTATTCTCACACCACGTAGTGTGGTGCCTCCTGTTTGCTTGTGTTTTCCTCAGATCGTCTTAGCTATTCAAGTAAAACTCATTTGAATATGAACAAAAACGGCACTGAACCAGGCATAGTGTTACACACACACCAGCAATCCCAGCATTTGCAAAGTAGAGGCAAGAGGGGTGAGAATTCAAGGTTATCTTGAGCAATACTATTTCAGAAAAACAAAGGAAGAAACAAAACTCAGCACTGATTCTGTAAATCATTTTGGGTAGAATGGTATTTAGCAATACTTATTCTTCCATTATAGGATATATTTTCACTTCCTGTTGTATATTCGTGACCCTCTTTCACCAGTATTTTGTAATTCTCAGGTTACATATCTTTCAGTTCCTTGATAATATACTCCTAAATACTTTGTTAGTTACCAATGATTAAACTGTCATCTTGATTTTTTTCAAATACCTTTACTACAGAAAACTGCCACCAATCTTTGAACACTAATTTACTTAATCATTAGTTTGTTATTTTTTGTCAAAGTTGGACTTTATTAAAGACATTTTAGTATAGATTTTAAGGACAAGAGGCAATTGGAAGGAGAAACACCCGACAGCATGTGCTATCACATCACCACACACACAAACAATAACATGAAGGTAGAGAAGGGAGAGATGGAAGGACAGTAGTCTACAGGTTCTGATACTATATATGAAGTAAAACTTGAATTGAAAGTAGATTGTGAGAAATTTGTGATGTGTATTGTAAACCCGAATGATACAAACAAAACCAAAAAGGTCAGAAAAGAGCTAAAATACAATAACTGTACTTGATATAAACCGAGCAATATGTATATTATTTTGCCTCATTTTGTCATATATATATGAGAAAAGAGAAAAGGAGAGCAAAGAACAGAGGCAAATTTTAGAAAAAGAAATGCAAGATAGCTGGGTGTGGTGGCGCACGCCTTTAATCCCAGCACTCGGGAGGAGGCAGGTGGATCTCTGAGAGTTCAAGGTCAGCCTAGCCTTGTCTCAAAAAACCTAAAAAAAAAAAAAAAAAAGGAAAAGAAATGAATGCAAGATAATTATCTAACCAAATCAAATGTCAGTTTAACACTATGCAACTAATCCAGTCAACTGAAAAGTCAGGAGGCCAAGCACGGTGGCGCCTGAGAATCTCTGAGTTTGAGGCCAGTCTGGTCTACAAAGTGAGTCCAGGACAGCCAGGGCTCTGTTACACAGAGAAACCCTGAGAGAGAGAGAGAGAGAGAGAGAGAGAGAGAGAGAGAGAGAGAGAGAGAGAGAGAGAGAGAGAGAGAGTAAGCCAGCCAGACTAGATTACGAGTGTAGTGCAATGTAAACTGGAACCTGAACAAGGAGTCGTGTAAAGATGAGGCCACAGCAAGTGCTTTAGACAGAGAGCTCAGCAAGTGTGAAGGTCTTAACGTAGGAGGAATACTGCAAGGACACAAAGAAAGCCAATTTGCCTGGGCAAAGTCAAGTGACGGACAAGAGATAAAAACTAGTCAGGGCTCAACCAAACAAGATGCCCACTACACACAGGAAAGGCATGTTCAAGGTGAAGCACGAAGAGTGGGTGGTGCGGCATTGCACCACAAAGGTAGACTTCCGTCAAGATCCACGTTGCAGATGTTAGCCACTGTTCACACACAGCTACTTAGTACTTAAACTTGGCAAGTATGTAGGAAGAACTGAAAATTCAATTTAAGTTTAATTAACAATGCAAACCTCTGACATTAAAATATAGAGCAGTGTTTCTACTTTGGTTTTCTATCGTAAGTCATTACTGGCTGGAGACAAAGGGGAGTTTATCACCGAGAGTCTATCTCTGCTAAGAAATAGGGCTATTACGTTTATGATGTCCTGTCTCTTATATATATATATACATACATACATACACATTGATTGGAAATTCTTTTGTTTTGTGAAAAATGAGACGTTAGGTAGATTACTAAATCCGTAACTCAGGAAAATAAATAAAAATAAACCCACTTTATCATCTTTCCTATGCAGTATGCTACATATGATGTAAACGTTAGAAATTTAGATTTTTCCACACTAGAAAAATCAAACATCAGTTTCTTCCTTATTATCTAATAATTGAATTCTCCCCATTTCATCTCATCCTTCAAATCTTTTATCACAAAGCATTAATTGCTCATCTGACCTCATCGTAATAGGTAAATATTCAAAATTTGTGTCCTACCAGAGATTTCAGCTGCCTGAACAGTATCTTGTCTATTTCCAATGATCACCTCAAACTCAGTGACAAATGAACTGCTGGAGTGTGTGCACGTGTGTGTGTGCTGGTAGCAGTATGGGGTTAGAGGTCATTAGTCTTTGTTAGTGTTCTCTATGCCTCAATTTTTCTCTTTCCAAGTTCAGGAGTGTGTGCAGTTCTCTGATGCTTACTCATGGAGAAGAAAAGGCAAATCTAAACATACAGATTCTACTGGTCTTTAATCAACAAAATGTGTCTACCATGACTCCGCAGGGCTCCCTTCACAGGGATGCAAGACCAAAGGTGAGCGCCCAGGATAGTCAGTTTTGTTAGACCCAGTCCTAACTACTCTTAGATCGTAAGTACTTGCGTATGTGCATCCACCCCAAAACAATGGCTGCCCTCATTCTGCCTGGTTTGGCATCCTGGATAAGTTATCTGGAAAAAGTGATTAGGAGAGATAGGTCCAGGAGAAAAGCGTAAAGAAGTCATGTAGTTGACCTATGACATGATACCAAAAGCAGGGAGTGAAACTAAGGGAAATCTTATTAAAGATGTTTTGCACACAGCACATCTAAATACTACTCACTTAGAAACTGTAAATACAATATAAGAAATACAGAAGGAGCCCAAGGTGAGGGTTTGATATTAAAAAACACACTCAAGAATGCAGACACCAGTGAGTATGAGGAATATGGGCTTTAGGACATGGGTTTCATACACTCTTTTTTTTTTTTTTTTTTTAAGATTTTTCGAGACAGGCTTTCTCTGTGTATCCTCGACTGTCCCGGACTCACTCTGTAGACCAGGCTGGCCTTGAACTCACAAAGATCCACCTGCCTCTGCATCCCAAGCGCTGGGATTAAAGCGGTGCGCCACCACGCCTGGCCCCATACACTGACTCTTATGGTCCCATCACAAGCACAGATACTCTGTCCTCAGAGCACAAGGCAAAAGAAAGCCTTTTATCATTGGGACTCTAACAGATGCTAGACCCACCAGCTTAGCCCACACCTCACCTGTTCTGCCGCTGACCCATGAAGATGCATCCAAGCTTCTCCGTCTGTATCTCAGAACCTGCCTATTTTCCTCTCACATTATTATTATAACACCTTATCCTCAGTATCTTTTAACTGATTCTATTCTTCCTCCAGATGTGGCCATCTTCAGAAATAGCCTGTGCGCCTGTCACCTCTGTATCCCTAACAGAGCCAACCAACCAGGGCCAACTATGTTACCAATCCATAAGTCTACCACATAACTAATGAGTCAAATCTTTTTACTTGATTAAAAGATCAAAGAAAAATCTAAACTAATGGTCTAATGGTTTATAATGGATTAAGGCTTTCAGTCAGAATGTGTAATTTTGTTGTTGTTGTTGTTGAGAATTCCTTCTCAGAAAAAACTATCTAACTGAACTAAAGTGACTCAGTTGATTTACATTGTCACCATTTGCTCCAAACCTTTTAAAGTTAAATGAAGACATTTTCATAAAGAAAAGCAAAGTTAGAAGACAGGATTAGAGAGAATAGGAAGAGAACAATGAGGGTAATGGGGGGGTGAACACACATTTTATACACACACACACACACACACATATATACACATATGTGTGCGTGTGTAAAAATACCATAATGAAGCCTATTACTATGTATAATTAATATATGCTAATAAACTGCTTAAAGATGCTGAAAATGGAGTATTACAATGAACCTGTCAACCTGGTATGGTGGCTCACCCTTGTAATCTCAGCACTTGAAAGGCTGTAAGGCAGGAGACCTCCATCTCAAAAAACTAAAAACATCAAAACACTGACTTTACAATCCTCGTCCTTAAACACATCCATTCATATATCCTCAGATAAAAGGGGATTTAAAATAAAGATAGCTTCCTTTACTCATAAAAAGAAACAGACACAGACACTTTACAAGTTTCTTTAAAACAAAGACACATTTTAAAAAAAACCTAATAAATTTTTTAATTAGAATGTTTTCCTTCTTTTTAAAAACAAAACAAGAAACAGATTACATCGAACCAGAACTTTTCAAATACCTAATTATTATACACATTCCCATCTGTCTTATAGGGAAGACTCTTGGTCGGCTTAAGAGTTCCAGGTAAAATAGGCTGCATAATAGTATATATTACAATAATAAATGTACAATGTTTACATGAAATTTATCTTAGAAGCAAGAAAAGGATGCATCTGCATCAAAAGGTGACCTGTTTAAATGCCACAACTATTTTTTACATTCACTCTTGCAATAGGTTACAAGATGGGGTCACTAAGCTCAAATAAATCACTATGATGCACATAAAATACAGAAAGATTGGTTACTTTATATATTATATATTTATATTTTAACACGTTAGCATCTGAGACATAGACTGAGAATTTAAAATTTATTCTCTTCTGATAACAAATCATTTATTCTTCATAAACATGGTGCCCACAAAAGCACACAGGTAAGGCACAGAGGGTTTTCTGTTACAGAATAGTGTGCATCATGTTTACTTAACCAGAAAACGTGCATTATCTGTGCAAGTTCATGCTGCAAACCCAACACATATATAACAAAAAGAAAACTGAACTTAAAACAAAAATTAAGATTTGTGTAATTCCAGCTGTTTTACATATTCATTTGGACCAACAATGATACATCCAGCAGGTTATTTTTTTAAGCCAATTTTTAAAGGTTAAAAACAAACCTTGATCATTAACTTCTTTCATCTGAAATCATAAACACTAATAAAGTAACTTTACTGAAGCAAACACTGAGGCACAAACCAATGGTCATTAGTGCATTTTCTACATTACAGACTTTCATGGTCCAACATTCCAAGGGTAATTTAATTTATCTAAGACATTTTGTTGCAATGATGCACCCTGTTTTACACTGGACATAGAACAGGAGCTAACATTTAAGCTATAAACAGACTGGGAAAATGACACAATCCCAATAGTACTGTCACAGCCCCAGTATTTATAACAAATACAGATTTTCACAAAATATTTTTCCAGTATCTGCCAATTGCTTCTTTATTGCTCACGTAAATTTGAACTCATTACAACTGGTGCCAGAACTTTCACACAAAATCATACTCAGGTATTTCTATATAAAATCTATAAAAGGCATTTTAAACATGTATCTAATACTTCCAGGTATTTGGCTGCTTGATCATCTGTGACAGTACAGCCATATGTATATGTCTATGTGGATATGTACATATGTAATATACTTATGCACATAAACACACAGCTATGCATATATATATACAGATTAGATTATGAATGAAACAGAAAGCTTATTTTACTGCTAATGCAGACATTCTCACAAAACAAGACTTTCACTACCATCAGCATTTACACATATATACAAAAGCCAATTTAAGTACATGTACATCCACTTACACATGTATGTAACCGTTAAAACCAAGTAAATCTCCCCATATTCCAGCTGCAGCAAATGAACCTTTTACAAGCAATAGAAAACTAAGGTTAAAGTAGGAAACGAACAGCGTTACAGCAGTAGCCTGTAAGAAACTATGCAGCTGACTGTACACAAAAATTCACATTAATTCACAAGTTATGGAAATACAAAAAGCTGCTTCGCCATGCTTTCGTGTGGTTTATCTAGACACTTCTTGGAACAGAATATAACCGCCGTCTCTGAAACGCTTACTGTAAAAAGTCAGAGTTCCTCATGCACAACTTTAAATGCACTGGCTTAACTGAGCTTCAAAAACTGAATAAACAATTACTCTACCTACTCAGTGTTGTTGCCTCACTGCTAACCCCCTGTGGAACCTTAAGATTTCTGTAACTTTCAAACCACTGTCTTCAGCAATAAAAATATTACATACAAAAAGCATTTTAAAAGGAAGACGGGAAGCCAAACGGGAATTTCCTATTTAAGTAACAGTCCTAGGAGTGAAGAAATCATTTCAGGAACTTCCTTGAGAATTGGCCAGGCCCGTCCGAAGGCGCAGATGAGACATGGAGTTCATGTGTTTATCTGACGGTTTCCAGGGCGTGCTGCAAGTGAGAGCCTGGGGGAAGCGGTGGTGGTACCTATCTAGGCGTAAGTATTTGACCGTGACCAACTTCCCTGTTGTAAGATTAAAAACAATACTTTAGATCTGTAAAACTATGCTTGGTGTTTGTAGAAAATTAACTGTGGTAAAGAATGAACATAAAATGGAATCATCTAAAATTATTATCAAAGTACCTTAACCTAAATTTAAAAAAAAAAAAAATCAGGCACAAATCTAAACTTCAACTAATTAGCCTTTCCAAATCTTTGTAACACTCAAATTTCTTACCATCAAACCAAGAGCCATGCAATGCTTTAAAAGCCTTCCCAGCATATTCTGGAGACAGACATTTAACATATACACAACCCTGTAACATAAACAGAAAACAGAGACAGAAAAGAACAATCTTAGTTTAATAGCAACAGATATAAAATCCCACGTTTAATCTCAGACTCTACTTTACCTCACGTGAATTCTTGTCTACTGCAATATGAACAATGCCATCATTATCGCTGCATTTTTCTAAAATTGCTTCTTGAATTGCCAAATGCCATTGATCTCCTACTTCCCTGAAATTAAGAGAAACACAATCAGCCACGCTCTTCCTGCTCTGTGCTCACTGTGTCTCACGCTACAGCATAACAAGTGGCTCAGCCATTTAGTGTACTTGTGAGTTGTTTTACTTCTTCTCCCAGACTAGTGTTAACATTAGAGCTGCAATGGTTGAATATTGTTTTCTTTATTGTGAATACCATTTTCAGATTTTCTTATTTCTTAATATAAACACTACATTCCAAGCTTCTCTTTCCCAAAACAAAAGCGCCACAGGCCAAACATGGTGCATCCCACCTTGGCAAGAGCTTCAAGAGCATCTGCTGCAATACACATGCTCATTTGTCGAGGTGTGTGGGTGAGTCATAGATGGAGAGCAAAAGGAAAAGTAACCTCACTTTAAATTAATCTACTACATAAAATGCTGGACTGGGTTGATTTCCTAATTGCTAAAGCACGCAGTAGATTCCTTATAGAAGTGTCACTGCACTGCTAAGAACAAGATAGTGTGTGCTAACAGTGAGTGTCTCCCTACATTTGGTCTATTCTGGTATTACTTACTTGGAATTTCACCTTTAATATCAGAAATAAATGATTATCACATGAGATCAACAGGTATTTTTTGTAAAACACAATTTTGAAAAACCCCTCACTTCTATCTGGAGAACTATCAACACATGATGGTCTCTGGGGCAGAAAGAGTCGGTTCTTTTGAAAGGGTGGTCTTTGTAGGTTACTACACTGCAGTGGATAGATCCATATGCAGGAGTGTATAGTTGGGAGGAGGTAGGGAGATGGCATAAATCTGGGAGAAGCTGGGGGAAGGACAAGGGATGAATATAATCAAAATATACTGTATGTAATAAGAAATTCTGGAAGAATACAAATATTATATTAAAAGAAAAATTTAAAAAAGGTTTTATCTGTCAAAATCATTAACAGCTAAGCAGTAGCTTTTTACAACTTACAAGTAAACTATATTAGGGAAACGGTTCAGTGGGTAGGAGTGCTAGCTCTCTAAGCATGAGGATCAGGGTTCAAATCTCTAGCACATTCTAAAATGCCCGGCATGCTGTTTATGCCTATAACCCAGCATGTGGAAGGCAGAGACAAGCCTATCCCTAGAGCTTGCCGAATACACAGCCTAGCACATACAGCACTTCAAGTTCAGAGATTAATGCGTCACAGACAGACAGACAGACACTCACACACAAACTTTGGAGTCTAAGGTAGTAAGGACTGACTTTGCTCTGTGATGGTATGTAGTCAGAAAAGCCCCTCAAATATTACATTAATAAGTACATATAAGAAATACAGAAGAAAGTATGAATCTGTGCAGGGTTTTGTTCTGTTTTTTGTTTTTACAGAGATAAGAAATCTTTGCAAGATTAGACAGCGTACTTAGGTAAAACTGTTAATAGATCTAAGATGAATGCTGCATTTAGTAAAGGGCATTATTTGTTATTAATCTCCCTTCATGCACTTATCTGCACTGAGGATTCATACTGAAATCAGAGATTCATAAACATTTTAGATGTCCTTGTTTCTCTGTGGCATGAGTCAAACCTTTGCTTAAAACTGCATAA
Organism: Lophiomys imhausi; assembly: GCA_907164525.1. Lineage (NCBI taxonomy): Eukaryota > Metazoa > Chordata > Mammalia > Rodentia > Muridae > Lophiomys > Lophiomys imhausi. The sequence continues at coordinate 4,495,489 of CAJQZJ010033053.1, forward strand.
CATTTATAGATAAAATTTAACAGCTTTCAACTATACAGACAGCATAATAGAAATATCATCGATTTTACACCCAAATACTCCAAATAAAATTATACATATACCTAATCATAATACTTACATAACTGGATCAAACATATTTCGAATCTTTAAACATGGTGTCAAACTATTTGGTGGTGAATTTCTTCTATCTAAATGAAATGCTACAAAAAAAAGCAATTGTATTACTTGCCAGTGTTCCATTTTGTTGAAAGACAATCATTTAATTCATTAAAAAAATCCATTTATTGTGTGCTTTTAATGAGCCAGCTTCTATGTGGGGATGGACTAAGACAGTGATTAGTATGTACAGTCAATATTGGTGGGAGAAACAGGTAGTTGATAGTTATTTTCCAGAGGATTAGAGCGGTGATAAATACTAGAGAGAGAGAGAGAGACTCTAAAAATAATGTCTTCAGTGTAAGGTAAGGTTTCCCCACGGAAGCGAAACTGACTCTGAGAGCTGAAGAATACAGTAAAGCAGTAGGAAGGCAAGTGCACGGAACATTTCAAGTAGAGACAACGTCTGTACAAAGCCCTGGGACAGAAGGAAGCAGTAGACTCAAGCAGCTACAAGTCAGTCGGTGTAGCTGCAATAGAAGAACAGGAAGACTAGCCTGAAGAAGAAGGAATCCCATTATTCAAGACAGTGCTTGGCCACAAAAGTATCTCAATGTCACACAATTAATACAAAATCACCCAAGTGTTTTAAGTAATCACATGACAAGACTCTTTAAATGTTAAAAAAAAAAAATTACCGTGTGGAAAATCAATGAGACAAAGTGAATTTAAGAACAGTCAGGTTATTTGTTGTCCAGGGGGAGATGGCAGTGATGTGGAGAAGTCAGGCCAACAGTGTCACAGCAAAGTGGACAGGAGCACACATCTGCCATGACCTGTGCAAGGACGGTAATCAGATAGAGGAAAGGTTAAGGATGATTTCCAGGTACAGGGCACTGACAAGTGAGGAAGAGTACTGCCCACTAGACTAGGCACACTTAGAGAAATGATTGGGAAGAGACACGGGTAGTTCACACCCATGGCTATTTGTAGATGAGCTTTCGCCAGGGTACAAGGTCTGAAACTTAGACAGTAACATGAATTAAGTATTATGTTTGAAAATGAAATGAAGCCACAGCATGAGGAAAAAGTAAATTTTAAAAAGTAAACTAGAAAACCAATTTGACAAACTATAACACCCAGAAGCTCAGGAGGACACAGAACACAACCATATTACTGGAAAAAAGATCAGGGTAGGAGAGAGACCAGGGAAAAGGTGCTATTGTCAAAGCCCATAATAAAAGCTTGATGAAGGGCTCAGCTGCCAGACATGGGTTAAGAGTCACGTGAAATAAGTAATTTTGTCCCCAGTATCATAGGGGCCTTCTGCAGGGAATGTTCCATGGAAACAATCTGTTCTTAGCATTTGAAAGAATAAAGCACATTTTTTAAAACTGAAAATACTTTTCGAATGATATATGCTGATGATGGTTTTTCCTCCTTGATTCTCTCCACTCCCGACCCTCCTCCCAACCCTGTGATTAAAGTCCATTACTTCAAATCAATTAGAAGGGAAAAGTGGAATGATTGTAGTTTTAAAATTGCAATACTAACACAGTTCACTTACCTTTTCTACGAACACTGTTTAGCAAATATTAATCAACATGATTTGGTAGGAAAGAGAATTTACTATTCATAACTCTCTTCCATATTGTTTTACATACATGTTTCTCCTGTATAGTAGAGGTACGGCATGTAAGGAAGCCAATCTTCAAAGCTCCTTATGTATTTTATTACATCTCTTAAGAAACTACACACAGTAAAACCATGAATGACATTAGCTACAAAAGGCATTTAGAAGGGGAAATACTCAGGTAAAGGGACTTAGTGAGGAAACAGGAGCAAGGCAATAAAAACTGGAAAACAATATTAAAGTCATGGTTCCACACATATGCTTAATGTATACTGAATATATATTAACAATAATTGTAGTAATGTAACAAAGATCCATGTGTTTGACAAGAATGCAGTTAGAGCTGTAATGCTAAGTTGCTTTGTTAAACAAAAAAGGCAAGACCAAGGAACTTATGTCTTTACTACGGTACAGACAAACTAGTTCTCTTCTAGCATTATTCCTTCTATGGGGTGGAGCTGTAAAGGGAAACCCTGCATTCACATATTTTCAAATTATATTCTTTCAATTAAACATATTTAGTTGATTATTAATATAATTTTAAAATTTTATGTTTTGAAAAATTAGGGAGAAAAATCTTTGGTTTTGCTTAAAATACATACCTTGACCTTGCCATACTTTAGAAGGTATAAATGTCTTGTCGAAGGATGCAGAAGGCTGAATCCACCGCCAGACAAGAAAATCTGCACCACCTATTCTTCGCGTCTCTGTGCGCACTCTAGACTCATTTGCAGTGAGGAAGTCCACCGCTCTGTCCCAGACTCTCTTCATCTTTTTCCTATCATACAGACAAAGTGACAAATTTAATCTTGGCCTGTTATCTTTTGGAAATGTTAGTAACTGAAGTAATGGCTACTCTTACTGGCTAGTCTCTCTGTCTCCTCTCTTAGCTATTACCCCTCTTAACAGAATTCACCTAGAAGACTTAGCTGCCTGTGTCCCCCCTCCCCCAGTTTATCTGCAGAGGAGAGCCTGAGTACCCGCTGCTCATGAAGACTGCTACTAGACCTAAGATCCACGTCTTTCAGAATACAGATCATTTTTTCATTTTCAAAACGTCAGATTTTAGCATTCATTTAAAAAGCTTTAGTAATGCCGGGCGGTGGTGGCGCACGCCTTTAATCCCAGCACTTGGGAGGCAGAGGCAGGCGGATCTTTGTGAGTTCGAGGCCAGCCTGGTCTACAAAGTGAGTCCAGGACAGCCAAGGATACACAGAGAAACCCTGTCTCGAAAAACCAAAAAAAAAAAAAAAAAGCTTTAGTAATAACAACATACATACTTAAAATATCACTAAAAACATAACTAGCTTTTGTTTGTTTCTGTTTCTTAGTACAATGAAAATAAAGGGATAAAGACAAAGACTGACAAACAGGGAAAAAACCACGTGGGAATGAGGATGGTCTATCTCTAAATACCTACACTGTGATTTATTTCAATTCACACTGATTTACACACCTGTCATGGGGCTGTATTAAGGAATCTCGAACATGTGGAATGGGCATATAAGGTTGTAAATCTTTATTTTCCTGGCAAGCTTCATTATGACTTCGTAAGACATCTGAAAATAAATCAACAACTTTACAAGTAAATCACCTGCTGACAATTATGCTGCAGCTTTCTCATATGATAACTGTTCTAGAGACAGTTTAGGATTTTATGAATTCCATACCTATAATCTTTACCACCATATCATACATCTGCCTGGTTTCCTCTTCCTCTTTAGTCCAGCGGTATTTCATATAACGTAGAACAACACAGACCATCGCTATACCTGCAACATTCACAGAGCTCAGGTAAGCCTGTGGTCAGTCACAGCCAGTCACACTGTAGCTAGGACTAGTGACCATTCCCATGCCCTCCTGGAGTGACGGAGGGCAAAGATTTGAATTTAACACTGTAATAAAACTACATTTAGGAAAACGTATCATTAAGTACTTCCCCAAAATCTCACTTCTCTCTAAAACAATTCTTCCATTATTTTAATAGATTGAGTACTTAAATCACTACTAATAGAATTTTAAAAAACAGCTGTTTCATACTTTTCTCTTTTCAGCACGGAACTACTAGAAAAGTTTTATTAAGTACACTAAATATTAAAGTAAATTGAATTATGTTTAAAGAGCTAACAAAGAAAACAGAAAACAGGAATAGTTCCTTATTTCCTATTATAAAAATATCAAAGAACCTAAAGTTAAAAAATTAATTCTCATAAACACTTTAAATCAAAAATTAACATCCTACTTCATTTAAAAATAAGTTCAACTTTTCTGCTTTTCCAATTTTGTTTTGTACAAATAGGTTTCCATTATACTATTACATTTGCTCCTTCTATGACAGTTTCATGACAAAGTTGTTTTTTTAAACAATTTGTGACCAAGACTTTAATCCCAAGGACATGACAAAGTTTTATCTTTCTTCTTATGTTACTATTTTCTAGGCCCTTAGGTCTACATTGCCATACATAACCCCCAACTTTTCTGTTATCATTCAAACATGAAGATGCCTCCTCATAGAGGCTAGGCACCAGCTGACAGTAGGACAGTAGTTAACTGGGAACTGTAAGAGGTGGGTTCTAGCTGGAAGAAATAGGTCCCTTGTGGCATCCCCTTTAGGGATACTTGTTCTCTGGTCACTTTCTCTCTCCTGGCTGTTTCCTGCTCTCTGCTCTGCCAACCCTCCTTCCATGATGCACAGACACTTCTGATTATGAGCTGAAATAAACCTTTCTTGCTCTAAGTTGTGCACACGAACGTAAACTAAAAACTTAGTGGCAGCTTCTGTACGTGATTTATGACATAGTCTACACAAGGAAGAAGTAAGCTCTGGGCTCTGACATTAGTGAGATGGAAGGGATGGGCTTTCCCATCCTAACTACTCACCTGAACATAACAACAGTAATCTATGCGTTACAGTAATGAAAGCACGCCGAAAACGACACCAGAAGGACATGTGGGGTCTGGTGGACTGTAAGAAGTGCACATCAGTTACATTTGTCAGCTCTTCCTCAGGCCCATAACCAACACACCTATTCAAAAATAATTAAAGCTCAGATTAAAATTTAAAGAAACACTTCTTACAGTACAAAATCATCAAAGTGTAATCAAATCCTGTACCTTATTCCAACATCTTTCCCATTTTTAAAAATCCACAGCAATGAGGTATTAAATACATCTTCATACTCAGGACCTAAATCCTAACAAGAAAAATAGAGAACCATTCTCAATAGTCCTATGTAAACTGTAATATAAATAACATGCTTTGTTTTTTACCACATAAACAAAATAATAAATACATAACTCAGTACCAAAAAACAAAATGTGAAAAGCTACCATCCTCTCATGATTCCAATAAAATCACTATTAATATTATGCTATGCTTACTTCTGGTTTTATTGTATTTACAGATTTTGTTATTTGCTAAGTTTGTTTCCAAATATCACTGTGACAATGAATTAATTTTACTTTTTATAAAATGGAATACTACTTTCAAATAATCAAATAGCAAATGAACCCATTAAGCTCATAAGCTCAAAACCCTTGACTGTAACTAATGGCAAATGCAAACTTTTAAGTGAAAAAGTATACATTGGGAAAACTCACACTTGTCACTCTGACCGTAAGTCCACAGTACTTAGAGACTTTTCGTGTATTGGTATGGCATTAACCAATGTGACTTTGATAGAGCGTAACGAACAGCAACAGAAAGATGCCAGCAACTCAGTAAACCAGTATTTTTCAACCCAATTTTTGCAGAGTTTGATAACAGACCCACTCAACGTCCAAGACAGATCCAAAAACTTTATGAGACAGAATGTGAAAGTTCCCCACAGCGGCAACTACTGCTTTTTAACATGACTACTAGGCTAGGGAGGTGGCTCAGAAGGCAGGGAGCCTGAAAGACAGGCATGAGAAAGGAGCGGAGTTCACTATACAGAGGCCAGGTGTGTGCGAACAAACACAGATAACGCCAGGTAAAACCAGGTTGTGTGAATAAAGACACTGTCTCCAAATAGAAGTTGGAAAGGGACACACAAGCACACATGCTCACTCTTCTCCCCTGCCCAGTCTCTCCCCTCTACTACTATTTAAGAGGTTTGATGTGAAGTCAAAGAGTAGCAACAATTATCTGAAAAGGTTTTTTAAATATCTTTCGTGACCATGTATTCATGTGAAGCTGGGTTTTTTGTTTTTGACATGCTTCAAGCATAACACAATCATACTGCACTGAACACAGAAGAGAATGTAGTTTCCCCTTGACAAGGTAAAGACCGGAAGCTTTAGTTGTACCAGCCGACAGCTGCAGTCTGATCGCTAGAAGCCATGCAAACACTAGAGGCAGCACTGTGCTAGAGGCTCTGCTGTGGTACAAGAGGCAGAGGCGGCAGGAAGTGGGTCAGCTGGCCTGCAGTGTGCCGGGCAGTCAGCAGAAGCAAGGGAAAAGCCCACTCCCAAGTCATCTCACCCTCGCACCTGTGCCTGCCTTGGCACTTAAGTATCCATGTACAGACACTGAATTATTATTCCAAGTGAATAATGTTAAATGTTTTCATTTTTAGTTATTAATGTGATAAAATATTCAAGTGTGTACTAACATATTTACCATATCAGTCAGCCAGTCACACCTACAGGACAAGACCTTGTCTCAAAAAAGGAAAAAAATCCCAAGAATATAAATTTACATATAGACAAACAGATGCATATATATATATATGTGCACATTTCCCACAAATAAAACCAATTTAAGGTCCTAAACAGTTATAGAAAATCCAAAGCTTAATAATTGGTAGGTATGTTTGTTTTTAATTTTGTGTGTGTGTTGGCCATGTGCTTTTCAGTGTGGGTGTGAGCACTTCCCTGACAGCGACAACGTGACTTTTTTTAACAGGACTGCTAGGCTAGGGAGGTGGGTATGTGAGTGCCCACATGGGCCTGCACCAGTGCATGTAAAGAGCAAAGGCTGGCACCGGGTGCTCCTCAATGGCTCGCCCCTGTATTTTGAGACACGGTCTCTCAGTGAACCTGAAATTGACTGACTGTCAGGAGGACTGACCACTGAGCCCCCCATGCAACTGTCCTCACTCACCCCTCTTCCCACCACCACCCAGCACGGGATTATGAACAGGAGCCACAATGACCTGTTTGAATGTGGGTTCTGGAGAGCCACACTCAGGTTCTCATGTAGGTGTAGCAGGCCCTTTACTTACTGAACCATCTCATAGCCTGGTGTACACTTAAACCAAAATAATCAAAGCAAAAACGGCATGACATTGTATCATATATACTATTCTGTAATTACATTTATGGTGGAAAAAAGATTGTCTCAAAACACATAGGAAACCCTCATTTTTTCCCAGCCAGTTTGTATCCACTGTATGTTCATTTTATATTTTAAATAACCTTATTAAATAAATATATAGAGAACATCCAAAATTTTTATTTACTTTTCTCTTCTGGTGCTGGGGATCAAAAAGTGTGGCCTTATACATGCTGGCCAAGCCACTCTAGCACTAAGTACACCCCAACCCTATTCACTTTCTTAAACATATCTTAAATAATAACAGGGCTTTTTAAATGGTTTTCTTAATACAACATAAATTTAACAACGATCCACAGCACACCAGCTATTTTGCTAGGAACTGTAAGCAGAGCACCAACTCAAGGAGCCGAGGCTCCCTATGCTAACAAAGCCCTTTACAAAAGACCATTTTATACTCTTTCTACACCAAATGCTGCATTTTAAGTTTTAGGAATCTCTTTTTAAAAATAATTTTAGGAGCGTCCATTGACTCATTATTCCATCAGATTCTTCAGTGACACTGGAAATTCTCTCCAGATATATCTGAAAGATAATTGTACTCCCTAACTCACTGGTAAATCTGCTTTCACATATCCGATCTGCAGCAAGCACACCAAACTGAACCAAGGAGAGCGAGGCCCCATGCGTGAGTGGCACAGGACTCCTGCAGGATTTTGGGTGCACTTGACGGGGCCTCCCGCTCCCCTCACCACCGTCTTGCTCTTATGCAGTAAGAAGCTGAGTCTTTTCCGGGAAACTGCATTCTTTATTTATTTTTGACACGGCTGGCTAGCTACGCAGCCCTGACTGGCTAGTCTCACTGCACAGGTGTCAACCACTGTGAGCTACAATCACTTTTCTCCTTTGAAATTTAACTGACATTTGAAGCATTTGACAATGGCTTTCAAACATTTTCAGCAGCTACTGTGAAAATCAGATACATCTGGAAAGGATAGTGTAAGTGCACATGCATACATACACAGTATATTAAAACAATACAACCAAGAATTAGAAACCTGAAGTGCCATGCTCATTGTATTTCTGTGCCTGTTCCCTTCGTGCCCCAGTGAGGAATGCACAGAGAGACAGCTTACATCTGACAGACTCCCATGAAACAAACTGCCAGCAAGCTTTCTAACTTGTATTTTAACTGTTCAAGGGGGAATTAAAGTTTTGGACTGTGTTTCTTTTAATTTTTAAAAATTGTTCTTTAGGTTTAAAACTACTGGAAAAAGAAGCAGGCTTCTGAGGTATGGTGTCCCATTGAGAGCTCTCTGCATGCTGCCGTTAAGCCAAAACAAAAGCTGTGAACTTAAGTGCTTTGAGAGAATGCGTGTTAACAAGAAAGTGATTTATTTACAGATCAAAGTCTTTGTCTCATCAAACTACCAAAAAAGAATGTCATCTTTTTTCTTTGTTATGGAACCAGAGATTATAAAAAGAAAAAAAAAGTTGTTTTGTTGTATTTTTGATGATGGCACAAGGTTCTTGTTCACTTTGATTTTTCATATATCTGTATGTAAGAAATTCTGTTTGTTGTTTACTATGGAATTAGTATTACCTTTTGAGGTAAACAAAGAATTTGTATTGCTTGATAAACTATTAGCTTGTAAATTAAAAAAAATATTTGCCTCAGTTAATTTAAGAAATGGACCAATAAACCTATAAAATATGTTTTAAAGAAAGAGAGACAGAGACAGACAAGACAAGAGAGAGAGAAGGCAGAAAGAAAACCCTGGCGTGGACAGTTCATGAAAAGGGTGTTGCAAGGTGAAAACAGCCATGTGCCTTTGCATTGGAGAATACTGTTCAACTGTGGTATGACATATGCTACACACAGAGAGGCAATGCTGAGTCAGGCACGCCGGTGAATCTCTACAATGACAGCACCCAGGAGGTGGCTGCAGTGGATCTCTGTGAGGTGGGGACCGGCCTGTTCTACACAGTGAGTTCCAGGACAGCCCAGGGCTACCCTGTCTCAAGAAAAGAGTGACACCAAGTTTAACCACTAATACACAGGGACTTTATTTCTGTATAAAGTAGGTCTGGCACTAGATCTCAGTTCTACTACAAACTACATACCCACACTTAGTGAGATACACATTATCTACAAGATGTAGTAGTCTTAACTGCCACTTAGGGTGTGTACAACTTCAAAGGGCCAATTGTTCATTCAGTTAGAACTAACAGGTTCTAGACCTAGTTGGTCCATCAAAGAAGTGGAACAGTAACATGGAGAGCAGATCTCCTCCTACTCCCAGTGTGACTGTAGTCTAGACAGGTGACCCAGTTATTAGACCTCTACACTTTAGTTTGTTCAAAATGTAGGTTTCATGCCATCTACCTTGTTAGATCACTGTGAAACTGAGAGCGGCACATAGCATCAAAATAAACTGCACACTTGATAAGTCATAAAAGTCTCACTGACCACTTTTTAGAATACTTTTCTTTTACCAAATTTCTATTAGCAGATTTAACTTTGCATAATGAGAACTAAAGAAGGAAGAAAGGCATCAAGATAAAAATAAAACCAAACTTAAATGGAATTTTTTAAATATGTAGAAATGTAGAGAACATCCTATTTTCATGATCATTACTGATTAGAAGAGGTAATTTTCTGCTGACCCACCCATCATGGTCCTTTTGAGAATACTTAATTTTCCACATGAAAATTTAATTTTTCCATAAAAAAATTGATGTGGAAACCTTGACAGTGCCAGGCTAAACTATAAAACTCTTATCTGGCCATAACATGGCCCATTTGCAGAGATATACTTTCCTCTAATGTTCTTCACAAATCTTAAATACTGATGATTGTGTCAAAAGTTAATCAGATTTTGAAAGCAACTTAGGAACTGACCCAGCACTTGTCACATCCCCCACAGGAACATCACGAAATGCTCCAATTGGAAACAAAGCATGTGATTTCTAAGTGTTCCACCAGAGGGACCTCTTAACTTTCCAAAACTGTAAGTCTGCATTCACTATCAAATTATGAAAAAAAAAAAGCTCAATAAAAGCACTATGTAAAATAGAAATTATTTACATAATAAGCTTATTAAAACTCCTTTTGAAGGAGAAAGTGGAATAAATAAAATGATATTAAACTTTAATGAGTAAAATTCAACAAAGTGGAAGCATCGGATTGAGACTTAGCATGACTACTGAGAATGCACTAGAGGACAGGGAAGTCAGGGTGCCTCTGTGGGAGTGATGCTTCGTTTACCCATTATCAAAAATAGTTAACGCTTCTGCAGATGAAATAATATAAATACAAGAAATGAAATGTACAAGTTTCTGCATAAACAGAACCTTGTTGTATACACCGTACAATCCACCGTATGACACCAAGTGCTTACTACACTGCTTATTCTGCTACAGAGTTCAACAAACAGTCAACTGGGGCTAGGCTAAAACTGTCACTTTATATGAGGAAGCAATCCGAGCATTATCAACAGCATTTTATAAAGCTCATGCTCTTTGAAAAGGTAATTTCCTTTCAAGGATTATTTCCTTAGCGAATGATTAGGGGGAAAAAGGCCAATGCACTTTAATTATGTAATAAAATATTATCCAGCATCTAAAAAATTTGAGCTGTTTAATGGCAGACACAAATATATATAACTCTAAGGATAAATACATGAATATTTATAATAGGAGCTATTTACAGTCACACTAATTTTAAAGATACTTTAAAAGACTAAGGACAGTTACACCAGATGCTACCAAAGGTCAACACTCTACAATGAATAAAAAATTTTCCCCTTATTTGTCATGTGAAATAAATGATGGTGATTTTATATAGAAAATAAAACACTATTTTAAGAAAAGAGACTTATCTAGAATTTGAGACTTTATTTTTGGGCCAAAAAAAAAAAAACTTTGTTTAGTGATTTTTGTTTGTCCCGGGGGTACTTTTGGCAGCTGTCTAAACTGCATCTATGACATTACAATCATCGTATATTTCACAGCCTGAAAATGAAACTTCAAAAAGACTAAAAACACAAATTTGCATACATGTAAACCTAAAAAATATTAATATTAAAAATTACTTTAAGAAATGGAATCTAGAGTCTTTTCTAATGTACCGTAAACCGTCCATTGCATCAGAACAGTGAAAACTCAGTCTGCAACACGACATGAGAGCTGGGTCGCACTGTGTGAGAGTGTGTCTGCCTAGCATATGCAAGGCCTGGGGTTCATCTACGAGGCTCAATCGCCAGCACTGTAAAAACAAAGTCAAGCAAATAGAAACCAACAACAATAAAAACCAAACCAGACCAGACCCACCCCCACCACAAGCCGACTATTCTGAGGTGTAAAATAATTCCAGGAAGAACATGGTAAGAATACAGTCAGCTCGGCAGCACACAGCTGTCCTCACTTACCACACTCAGGAGGCCCCTAGCTGCAACAACCTCTCTGACACACTTCAGTCCTGCTGCTGCCTGCCTTAGACCCAGTGAGAGCCAAGTCTGACAATGCACGCCACCCCTGACTTCTTTTAACCTATTATTGTTGACACAGAGATACAATCAAGTGGTTGGGAAAGAAGGGCTCAAACAGCCTTGACGCCAACTCTGCCTCTTCCTCAGCTCCACCTAAGTCAATACACTGTTTTCAAATACTATCCCATTTCTTTAGTCCCTCAAGTACAGCAGTCTTGGTATTCTTCTAAAATATAAATACACCTTGCTCCAAAAGTGCATGATCCTTATGTTATCACCTCTGTGAGAGACTTAACTACATAAAAAAAGCAACAAGGAAAAAGCCAGTCACAGTTTCCAACTGCTAGCAGTAAAATCACTCCAATTATTTCAGTAAGGAACACTGGATTCTACAATATATGCCCTTCCTCTCAAACACTGATTGGATGTTCCTCTAAGCCTCCTCAATCCAATTCCTTTTTTACTCCTACTGGCAATTCCTCTACCCTGAACATTGAGCTGCAAGATCATCATCCATCTAGGTCAGAAATCTCATGACATTTTGAGTCCTTGGTTTCCCTATCTATTAACCATTACATAATCCACTGGCAAGTCCTCATTTAGTTCAAGATAAAAAATAATAATAAAACAGGGTTGCAATACAATGAAGCATTACTGTTACTATTAGAGACCTTTCTTAAGACTAGAACTGATTTACTTAAGCAAAACACAGAAGTAAAAATTGGGAGGAAGCTATTATAAGAATCAGGCACTAAGTTCTTTACATAATCACTTAAACTTTCCAACACTTTCAGAGACATTAACAATTCCCTTCCCAGTCTGGAACAATGGTTCAGTGGTTAAGAACACTGGCTCTTCTTCCAGAGGACCCAGGTTCAACTCCAAGCACCCACATGATACCTCACAATCTTCAATAATTCCAGTTCCAGGGCATGTACTGCCCTCTTCAGACTTCCAGGAATACCAAGCACACCAATGGTGCACATACATAAATGAAGCAAACCACTCAAACATATACAAATACATTAATAATTTTTAAAATCTCACTTTCAACATTTCAATATTCAGAAAAGCTGATAGTACACAGTGCTAGAATCTGAATCTAGGTCTAATCTTGATCACATGACATTGTTCCTGTATCCTTCTGTAATTCATGTATAAGTCATGCATTAAGTTTAAAACTCTGGCCCACTTTTACCTGGGTAGTCCACTTTAATCTCAGCACTTGGGAGGCAGAGGCAGGCGGATCTCTGAGTTCAAGGCCAGCCTGGTCTACAGAGTGACTTCCAGGAGAGCCAGGGCTACACAGAGCAACCCTGTCTCAAAAAAACAAAAAACACCAAACAGTCCACTTTTGAAAACAAGCATGTGTAACAGAACAGCTAACTAAAGTTAACTGAAAACTAATTACTCATTACAGATGTTCAAGAAATAAAAGAATCAGCAAACTCCATCATCTGACATTATTCAGTTATCAGAGATACATTTAAAAAAGAGAGAGAAAACAACAAAAAAGCTAGTGTTTCATACATGAGCCAGAAACTCCCCCAAATTTGGGTGAGGAATCAGGCATTCAGATCGAGGAAACCCAACAAATAAGAAGGAAGATAAATCTGAGTGACCGGAATAGAGCACATAGAGGGACACTGTCTTTAGGGGCTGGTGAGGGCTTGTTTGTGTAAGCTTGGGGACCTGAATTGGGACCGCCAGAATCAATGAAAGAGCCCTGGCATGGTGGTACACACCTCCACTCCCAGAACTGAGGGGGCAGACAGGGGGGTCCCTGCAGCTCACTGACCACACAGCTCAGGTGAATCAGGGAGCTGCAGGGAGAGACCCTGTTTCTCACAGTAAGAAGGAGAACACTGAGGAAGACACTCAATGTTGACCTCTAGCTTGCCTCTGTATGCATGACCTTCACATCTACCCACATATGCACGCATGTCACATCAAACTGCCAAAAGGCAAAGATAAACTCTAAAGAGAAAAGCCTCTCATCTTCAGCAGATGTTTTGGGCAGACATGAGTAAGACAAAATACACAAAGTGCTGAGAGAGGAAGAAAAAAAAAATCCCTGCCATCCAGGGTTATCATATTATGATAACTATTCAGAAAACTAACCTTCAAAAATGAAGAAATATTTCCCATATAAACAAAAATTTTAAAGTTCAGTAAAATTAAAACTGTCTTACAAGACGAAAGGCATCTAATATTAAATGGAAGATGCAAGTAGCAACATAAAAATACATAAATATACTGCCCCTAGAGGCATTGCAGATGTGGCTGCTATGCCACATGTGCTTCAGTAGGCGGCAGAGAGGAGAGAGACTATGTCTACATTCAGTGTTCTGACCTATGAACATCTGAATGAATAGTAGCCTAACATTCCTGGAATTACACAACGTTGGCACCACAGGGAAGCCTGTGATGACTACCAGACCAGCACCAGCCAAGCACCAGATGGACTCCCAGGACAGGAAACAAGCCAGAAACCAGAAGAACTCTGCCTGTGGAGACCCAGCCCTGGGGTGAAATCTGGCCCAAATGGAGTCACAAGAGCACGAAAGCTGTCCCTGTCCCTTCCCATAGAAAAACTGCAAGTGGGGGTTGCAGGTCCATAACCAGGGCTTTGAGTTGGCCCACCCCAACATCTATCTATCTCATGGATGAACTGCTGGAGTACAAGAAGAGGTCAGTTCCACAACACAAAACTACAGGATCTCCATGACACAGGACAGTTACAGCGTATCTGAGAGGAGTCCCAGTGAGGTTCCAGTATTGACAAAGTAGCAGAAACCAGAGGACTTCGTACCAGACCAAGGAGTCATTTTAATGAACATTTGCAAGCAAAATGTGTGGACAAAAAGGAATACTGAGACACACTGCAGCTTCCACAATGAGATTTTATTTTTTATGCTAGGATAGATTGCAAGGGTGGAGGGTGGTCTGAGGGGAGGTGGGAGATGAGAGGGAATAGGGTGCATGATGTGAAATTCACATAAGAAAAAATTTTCAATTAAAAACAATACATAAATATAAAACTTGTTTATAAAAGTACACACAAAGCAAAACAAATAAAGAACACCCAGCTGTGTCAAGACAGGGTAGGCAAGTCCTGCATAATTCTTGTTTTACAATTAATGTCTGTCAGAGATACTGGACCAAAAGGCTAAAGATAGATGCTCCAACATACTGAGGGAAATTGCGGACTGTCTAGGCAGCCAGTTAGTTGTCTGTCATTTCTTAGTTTTGGAAGCTGCTGGCTCTGCACTTCCTGTTTATTCAGATATATTTATCCTTCTCAGGTCTCTGATGTGGTTGAAGACTAGACTGTTATAGTCTCACAGTTAAATTTTAAGTTGTTTAGGAATTAAAAGGATGGCCTAGGTCTAAGATGTTTTTAAGTTGGTAATGCAAGTTAGGATAAAAACTGAGTTAGGTATAGAATTTTAAACTCATCAAGATAGATAGATAATAGAATATTAATATCAGTTGCCAATTACGTATGGACTGGACATTGGGAATGTAAGTTACACCTTATAATTTTCATAATTGTGGTCTAATTGTTCTTATTTTTTTATTATATAGTTATAAAAAAAGAGCCTTCTATTGGACTAAAAGGGGGAGTTGTTGGGAAGGGGGGGAAGAAACACCTTAAATTAAAAAAAAAAAGCAGATAGGAGGGTGATGGGGAAGAGGGTAGGAGGGTGGGACTGGGAGGGAAAAGAGGGAGGGGACTATGATTGTGATGCAATTTGAAGAAATAAATGAATGTAAAAAAAATGTTTTAAGGGAAAAAGTACACATAAGACAAATACAGAACATTGTATACATGCATGATATCACTTCAAACTACAACATACAAATTAAAAAACAAAATTACATTTTAAAAGCTATAAAAATGTTAATGTAAGAAGCTATAAACACTAATGGATATACAATTTATTATTTATTTATTTAGTTATTTTATATAAGTACTTTATTTTTTTTTCTTCAAGTAACATCTCAGTCACAAACCCTTCCCTATTCCCCCTTCCTGTCCCACCCTTCCACCCTCTTCCCCCCCAACAGCTTCCCTTTTCAATCCAACAAATGGTTCTTTCTCTTATAACAGTAAATTCTATACAAAACAGCAGAATTAACTATGCCACATTTATGACAGTTAAATGGCCCAGTATACCTTCCCAATGTCCAGTTCATACATATTTGGCCCCTGACTTTAACCTTCTACCTTCTAACCATCTCCATGAGTTTAAAGTTCTATAACTGACTTAGCTTTCATACTAACTTGCAACACTATTATAACCATCTTCTTAGATCTAGAACGCCCTCTTGATTCCTAAACAACTCAAAATTTAGCTATGAGACTCAAGCTGTCTATTCTTCAACCACCTCAGAGAGCTGAGAAGGATAAATATATCTGATTGTATATCTAATGGATATACAATTTAAAAGATACATTCTATGACACTGATAACATAAGACAATAAATGTAAAAGCAATTAAAGCATTTTATTACAAAAAAAATACAAAAGAGAATGTATGATAGGAAAACAAAGTTCCCATGCAGAGAGAAAGCAATTAGAAACAGCAAAAAAGTAAATCTCTCCATGCAAATATCTAACTCATTAAGGAACATGGGTGACTCTCCTAACAGAACTGACGCCAAAAATGTCACAAAGACAAGGCAGAACATAACATGATAAGCAGCTCAATCCACTTGAAAAATACAGCAATTATATTGACATATACACATTAGAGGACCTACATATATGAAGTAATTAATGACAGAAACGAAGGGAGAAATAGCAACAAACTATTATTGACAGATTTTGATACTCAACTTTCAAAATGGATAGAACACCCAGATAAAGATCAATAAGGAAAAAGGTGACTCCAAGACTATAGACCAGACAGAACGAAAAGATACAAGCACTGCATCCAAAGAGAAACAACACAGCCGGGCATGGTGGCGCAACCTTTAACCCCAGCACTCGGGAGGCAGAGGCAGCCTAGATTAAAAAGAACAAAGCTGAGGCTTCATGCTTTTGACTTCAAAACTTATGAAAAAATGTGTAATAAATAAAAATATTATCAAATACTGTAATATGGATAGGCCTTGGAAGACATTATATTAAATGAAGTCAGATAGAGAAGTATCAGTGAACCTAGTTATGAGATATTCTGCAAACCTGATACAGAAAGCAGAACAGTGCTTGTGAGAATTTAAAAGAGAAGAAAAAAAGGGGGCCATGTGTAATGAGTATTGGATTCCAGTCATATAAAATGAAAATGTGCTAGAGATAAGATATATAAATACAATGTGCATACAGTTACCACACTGTTTTGTATGTACATTTAAAACATTGATAGGAAAGAATTCAGGTTACTTTTTAAATCCACTGTATTTGAAGAGGGAGTAGGAGAAATGACACATGCTCACATTTGAACTCACAGCCATCTAAAACCTGCTGGACCAACATTTCAATTTGCAAGTATTCACATCTTTATGAGGTTATGTACATGGAACTGGACTGTCATAAAACTTTCCAGTACTGGTTTTAAATCCCATTTTTTCCCCTTTCACAAATCAGAATGGCATTTTCCATTTTTGACTTTCTAGTATTTTTTTCAACTAGCTCCAGGGATGACTTGTAACAGCTCAGAAAACCTCACCTGCATGTCTTCTTAGCACCCTGAGACTAAACTGACCTAGAGCAAAATATCTTATATCTTAACAAACAGCGAGCTAGTCAATTGTTTTCTTGCATGCTACCCACCTACCTTAATTCTAAATTTCCCTCTTACAAGTGCTGAAGTTTTGTTTAATTTTGTTTTGTTGAAGACAATTCTTGCTAACTTGTCCAGACTATTCCCAAACACCAGCTTCTAAGTAATTACTGTGCTTTCAGTGTATATATATATATATATATATATATATGGGTTTTATTTGGGGATAGAATTATAAGTTATCTTAAATAGGCTAAGATTATACAATCCAGGCTAAGGCTTGTTAAAATCCATCAGGTTGTCTCAGTGTGATTATTTATAATGGTGGGTTAAGGATTAACACTGCTGACCAATTAACTGTAACATAAATACTGGTAATAATTTAATTAATTACTCCAACATTTCCATATAGTGTTCTAAAACAAAAGTACTAACCTTCCATTTTCCTTTATTATTATATCAGCTAACATGACACTACACAGTAAGAGTCTTTAATTTTATAAGGTTTATTATTTATAAAAATCTTGCAAATAAATAACCACACACAAAGTCTAGACAGCTCAATGAATTTCCACAGCTAGAAGAGGTACTCGGAACAGAGACTTTAGAAGATGAGACATACTTCTATTATTGAGTACATTATATGTACTTATTCATCACCCAAACAGACAATCCAGGACAGAAAAACAACTAGTTGTATATCCCTAGATATACAATACTTCAATCAGAAAGAAAAAAGACCCACATGTTCTCTCTTACCAGGAACTTAGGCAGTAATAAACATACGTGTAAATGAATGTAAAGTAGGTAACACAACAGACAAAGGCTAAACATAAAGGACAAGGAAGGTCAGAGTGCAGGTAATGAAGCCCTGTGATGAAAGAACATACAGAGACCCTTTCACAGCACAATGAAAGCAATCAAACGCCCGATACTTTTGACCCACTGGGGATGTGTAAACGCTTCAAGAATATGCTATAAAATCCTGATTTCACTGCTTACTTTTAAATATGCAGCTGCTTCTTGGACAGAGAGCATCCTTTGGCTAGAACTGCCACATTCATGATCTCCTGAAAAGATTAGCATATTAATTTGAAATAAGTATGGTATTAAACAGAAAAAAGAAATACAATTAAAGTATTTTACAAATTATACAAGATATGTAGGCACGATGTCACTCTGCTGTCTTGCGTTTAAAGGGGAACATGCAGGAAATTCTCTTTGCTAACCTACACAGTCTTAAAACTAATAATCCTGAGATTCCAAGAAGTCTAACTTTACTACTGCGCTAAGGTGTGTCTACCTTCAGAGTATGACCAGGCTCATTGTGGGCAGGAGTACACATCCTGGGAATAGTTAACGCAGATAAATGTGAAACTAGGCAGCAATTTCTACCTATGAACCTAAGATTTTAGTTTTTATAAAGGGATTTACTATAAAAGTTAAAGTACATTACTTTTTTCTTTAATATAACTGAAGAAAATTCAAAGGTTTTTTTTTCCAGGTTACATGTGATTATTAGAGATATTTTCCCTTACACTAAATTTCAGTTCTAAGGTTTTGCTGCCCTATTACTTTCAAGTAGTTTAAAAATCCCTTCAACATAAAAATATAGTAACTAAAGTAGAATCCTGCCCAATCTTCCTGCAGAGAAAGTGTGTTCTTACTTATCAGTTTACTCAAGAAGCCAGGCTGTCAAGGGGCATTTAGATAAGGGGTAAGTATCTACTGGAGAAGTGAGTCTTCAGGCTTTAGAGAGCTCCCTCAGAGACTCAGGTTCCACAGATCCATACAGAAGCCAGCAGAATACAGGCCAAAAAGCAAAGGCCAAATGTGGCCTGCTGCTGGTATTTATTTATAAATGAAGTTTCACTAGAGTATACTCAAGCTAATTGATTAATATACTATTTATGGTTACTTTCATGCTATAATAGCAAAATAAAATACTGACAGAAACAGTCTAGTCCACAAAGCCTAAAATATTTACACAGGGCACTTTATAGGGAAAAACTTGCCAATATCCACTGGGGGGGGGGGGGGAATCTACATCTTTAAAAGCAACCCTTGTGTGCTGATCTAGTAAACCACAGACTATACTCGTAAAAATACTATCAAGAGCCATGCAGGCGTAAGTTAGCAACCTCAGGGCTCCTCAGCTGCAGATTATACTCAACCCACTTCCCGGTGCTACAGCAAACAAAATAAATGTTGCCCCCAGGAGTGTGTGAACGGAGGCAGACCAGTCACCACAGAGAAGGCATCTCATGATGCACACAGTTAGTTACAAGCCTAAAAACGAGCAAAACTATGGTCTCAAAATAAAGATCAGGATAGATTAGACATGGGAAATGAACCTCAGGACCACTAAGACTCCCGTTTAACCAGAGTCACACTACACCTATGTCCTAGACTTCTTCTGCCAAAGACCTCACTTCCATACAGCAGTCTGCCCCTGCAAACCCTGGAAGGATCCATTTTGGTTTCCTGAAACCCTTATAAGAAGGGATCCAAAGTTATTTCTTTGAGATTATATGTAAAATGTTAATAATTTATATACCGAATTGGATAAGCACATATGTTACTACCATAGTTTGCAAATATCAAACTTAGTAAGAATCCATTTAATAATTTCACCAATTGCCGTACTACCATAGTTTGCAAATATCAAACTTAGTAAGAATCCATTTAATAATTTCACCAATTGCCGGGAGTGGTGGCACACACCTTTAATCCCAGTGCTTGGGAGGCAGAAGCAGGTGGATCTCTGTGAGTTCAAGGCCATCCTGGTCTACAGAGTGAGTCCAGGACAGCCAGGGCTGTTACACAGAGAAACCCTGTCTTGAAATACAAAAACAACAAAAAAATAAAAATAAAAATTTCACTAAGTAGTCAGACTGCAGATGTGATGACACCAAAAGCACTCTAACAGACTTAATAAGAGCAGAGTATAAAAAGAATTTAACTAATAATAGAATACTGTATTTACTTTAACTAAGGGGATGACAATTGCATAATCGTCAAAAGAAAATCTATACCTCTGTATCTAATCCAAGATTTTAATTAATCTTAATTCACTGCTTCAGTTAATCAGTGAATCCAATTCAAATGATATTGAAGCCTTCAGAATTTACTATTTACACAATATATATTATATCTAACATATATGACAAGCAGAAAAATGGCTTCAAGTACATCTTTTGAATTTCTTTTAAAAACCTCTAAAGAAAAATATTTATAAGTTTATATATATGTGTATATATATATATATATATATTATATAAATATAAGCCTGTATTTAGGCAAGAGTACTTCTACCAACACACATCAAATAGTTTTAGAAATGTTTGGGAGATGATGAATGCTAAGATAATACCTGCAATCTGGGCCAATCGATCATGAAGTTTGTATAATGTGCTCATCATAAGATTTCTCTCACTTTCCTAAAATAAAAAAAAAGTTATTATGAAATATCACTTTTAAGAAAAAATGTCTATAATTATTTTTTAAAAGGAAGAAAGCTAAAATGGTTAAAACTATATGATATGAAAGACAAATTCATATGGAAACAATAGCTACTATATTTTAAGGAGCCTTACCATAAATCATCACTATAAGTATTTTCTTTCTTGAGAACTACTAAGTTTACACAGGGGGCTGGAGAGATGGCTCAGTGATTTTCTTCCAGAGGACCAGAGTTTAATCCCAGCACATCCATATCAGGCAGCTCACAACCTTCTATAACTCCAGTTCCAGAGGATTTAATGTCACTGGCCTCTGCGGCACCAGCACTTACATGCACATAACCACAGACACACACACACACACACACACACACACACACACACACACACACACATAATTAAAATTAACACATGTTAAGAAAAAGAAATGGATCTCACACATAATAACCCCCCAGCCTTCAAAGCGGTCCATCCACTTCCATATTGTATAATGCATATATAATGTATATATACATATGTACTGTTCTTTCTTTTGGTGTTTGAGTGATTGATTTATGCGCAGACCTGTGGGTTGTACTCCCGTGGGTATAACCCAGGTACATCAGAGAACAATTAACAGAAATGGTTTCTCTCCTCCCCCATATGCGTCCGAACTCAGGCTGTCATGTTTGCTAGCAAGCACCTTTAGCCTCTGAACCATTCTCCAACCCCTCATGGTTTGTTTTAATCTAACTCAATCACATAAAACTAAAGCAATGTGTATTTTTACTTTAACATGCATCCTGTCCTAGACTTTAAAGATGACCCTGTATATAAGTACCAACCATTAAAGTGAAACATTCAATGAGTTATAAAGAAATATTTCTCAGAGAAAAGAGAAACACAACGAACAAGATATTTCCTGCTCTCAAGAAAACCACCAACCACCATGCAGCGTGACATTATAACTGCCAAGTTCAAGGCAAAAGAGGGCGGTAAACAAAAGTCCATCTATGTCACACAGAACATTAGAGCTGGCTTGCATAGGAAAAAAAACTTGACCATCATGCCAGGCAGAGGAATAACACAAGCAGAGATACAGAAGCATGAAAACACTGGCTATCCTTTTGACAGAAGCAATAACAAGATGAAGGAAAAAGTAGCTTAGAACTGACTGTCAAAGAACCCTAGATATACGAAGAGAAAGAGTTTGGCTTTATTCTGAAAATTTAAGAGAAAAGTAAGCCAGACTTGTGCGTGTTGGGAATACTGCTCTGACCAGAAGGTAGAGGCGATCTGGATAAACATGGTATGGTCTATATAATCTATCAGATAGTCTAAGCAATGATATCCAAATTTAATAACAACTGCAACTAAGATAACTTTTTGTAAGCGATGAGGAAGGGGTAAGAGATTATCACACTATCAAGTCATGATCATCGGGGAGGAATGTCTTTATGACTTCCTTTTCTTTGAAGTGCCTAACAGGACAGGATTTCTAGATGAATACCCCCATGGAAGGTGTAGAATGTGACACATACAAGTCTAGAGACATGAAACAGCATCTATCCTTTTGTCCCCACACTCATGTCCACTAAACACTATGGGACACATAATTTTGTCAATGCACCTATGATCAGTGATGGTTAAGACGAAGCAAATTCAGAAAAGGCTTCAAATTCCCAACCCATGTCCTTGGATTATGTCTCATGATGACAAAGTATTCATCCCTCCAGGTGACCGCTTGCTCCCAAGTTGTGTGTGTGTGTGTGTGTGTGTGTGTGTGTGTGTTTGTTTTAGGTTTTTCCAGAGAGGGTTTCTCTCTATAACAAGCCCTGGCTGTCCTGGACTCCTTTGTACACCAGGCTGGCTTGAACTCACAGAGATCCATGTGCCTCTGCCTCCTGAGTGCTGGGATTAAAGGTGGGTGCCACCACAACTAGCTGCTCCCAATCTTTTTGCCACATCACCCTTTTAGTAACCTCATCTTTATGTCATTCTGAATCAAGGCAATTCCTATCATTTCACAAAATTAAAAACCCAAAATGTAGAGCATACCTGTTAATTCCAGTACAAAGAGACTGAGATAGGAAAATAGCAAATCTAAGGACAGGATGGGCTATTTAACAAGATTCTACCTCAAAAAATAAATAAACAAACAAACAAATAACAATAATCCAAACACCAAAAAGCAAAAGGTGGGGCTGAAACCCAGGAGTCTCAAACTGAATCTATGATACTACAAATTATTTTTAAAAATGGTTTTGTACTTCTAAGTATTAACCACTGTCCTGAGCCTCATCTATAATGCTATGGTATTTTTAAGACTCAGCTGCCAAATTCATTGCAAACAAATGTTGTCACTAAAGAATATATTCATATATATATGAATAGAATTATTCTAAAGTTCCACTCCTAACAATCTGAAATATTCTGCAGTCTGACTGCACTTTATAATATGCCCTTGAGCAAAATGGTTTGGTGTGTAATGGTCATTTCCTATAATGAAAAAGTAGTAGAGAATTATATGCTATAATATTCACATCAGCTTTAAATATCTAAATCTTCAAAGTTTCTGTTATATGGCAAACAAAAAATATTCTGATGTAAATAAAATTGAGGTTAAAGTTATTACATCATCCTTTGACGAAGAATCTTTTAAAAACCTTGATGTTTCCTTTTTAAACCTTTGCTTTCCTGATGGGTCATCACCCCAACAAAACAAGGATCCAAAAAAACAGACAAAATCAGGACAAAATAAAAAGACCTGCTAAGGCATAAGACAAGTTGGAACATCAAGGCATACTTTTAAGAATCAGATCCAGGGATGGCATGCCACTCCCATTTGATGGGCCAGCTGTCTTTACACTAAAGTAACAAACAGCTCAGTTTTTAGAAGGAGCTCCATCAGGCATAATTATATTAGCAGTTTATAGGAATACCCAGAATGAGAAAACATAATGTTTCAAACTAAAAGGGCCCTCAAGTTACTTTTCTTAGTTTATAGTCATTTTAATATTTTCATCATTTAAAGAATGATATAAATTATAAGCATTATCTTTTACTTACTTGTATTTTTCCAAATGTTTCATCAAAGGGGTTTTTTACTATCAAGGAAAAGAAAGAAAAAAAAAAGAGAACTATTAGCATCACTCAAGAACTTCAATCCTCCTAAACA
Organism: Lophiomys imhausi; assembly: GCA_907164525.1. Taxonomy (NCBI): domain Eukaryota; kingdom Metazoa; phylum Chordata; class Mammalia; order Rodentia; family Muridae; genus Lophiomys; species Lophiomys imhausi. The sequence goes on from CAJQZJ010033053.1 coordinate 4,519,310, forward strand.
AGTACCTGAGAAGCTAGCATATGCTGTCACACCAATGCACATACGCGAAAAATGTAAACAAACCTGAGGTTAAAACACTGGGCAAGAAATAAGACTAAGTATGCTAGACATTCTCACTTTAAATGCAGGGGTTTCTCCATCACAACTGAAAGCCAGAGTTCTGGTGTTGTGTGATGAACCGATTCAAGTCTCGGCACCAGGACTTAGTAATACCTCCTTAAATTAATGACTTGCTCACTCTAATCTAATGTGCCTATAAAAGACGGGTAACAATTGCACATACAGTCGCTGTAAGGACTAAATGAGAGAATCCCCCAAAATGCCTGGCATAACAGCAGCTATCACTCACTGTGTTCTCAATGTATATGACCCATTTTTATTACTAACTATATCATGTTTCAACCTCAACTTGTTGCTTTAAAACTAAACAATTCTTTAAGGATTCAAACTTCTAATATTTACCAAAAAGAAAACAAAAACCTGACTCTTTGCTAACATCTCAAAGTAGCTAACAATTAGATCCCAGTATGTGACAATCAAGTATTATAAAAGGAATTTATACTATTTCCATTTATCTTTCTCTACCTAAAGTCTCCCCCCAAAATGATGGCAGATTATGACTAAATATATAACATGTCTCACAATTACTCAGAACTTCTTCCCATATCACCTATCTTATTATATATGAAAATATTCCAAGTTTACTTGAAAACTTTTACACATTTTATACAGACTATATGCTATATAATCCAGGCCACAGCTCGGGCCAACTATCTCATAAAGCAGTTCACGCTGACCGGGTCTGCCTTCTGAGATGATTTTATGTTGTTATTTGAGGAAACAAGAAGTTCCACAGGAACAAGGAACTGCCTAATTCTAAGAAAATTCTTGTACGAGACCATTTTGACAAGGTACAATTAAAAAGCAATGGGGGGATCCAGGCGGTGGTGGCGCACGCCTTTAATCTTAGCACTTGGGAGGCAGAGGCAGGCGGATCTTTGTGAGCTCGAGGACAGCCTGGTCTACAAAGTGAGTCCAGGACAGCCAGGGCTACACAGAGAAACCTTGTCTCGAAAAACCAAAAAAAAAAAAAAAAAAAAAAGCAATGGGGGAAAAGTACATCCTGGTATCAGATTTTTCAAATGGTCTTTTAGATAACCTTTCTCTGTATACCAAAAAGGTATCAATGCTGGGAAAGAAATATTTTTGAAAGATAGGAAATCAGAAGTTCTCAAAATAGGAGTAGGAAAAAGAAGTAAAATCTTAAATATTAAGTTAAAATATCAAAGCGTGTGAATTACAAAACTACCTTTCAATACCACTAATTTTTAATATGAAATTTGAGCACTTTGAAATAAAGCTCAATATACTATCAAAAATGCCTAATCGACCTTAAAAAAACTAGACAATACTAAAAATAGAATTTTTATGAAAAAGCAAGTCTTAAAAACATAAAAAAATGCAATCCTGAAAAGTCAAGTTTTAAAATCTTTGAAGCAAAGCTCTGATATAGCATTTTTCTACTTGATACAAAATTATTTTTTGCCACCATCAAATGGGAAACCAGCTCAAAGTGTCTATGACATTAGAACTCTGCATATGTAAAATAGGGCAGACTGCTCCTCTGCAAGCTGCTCACAGCAGAAACCAGGTGTACGTCCCATCTGGATGAATGGAGACACCACAGACAGCTCTGGAAAGGCTTCCGGCCACCAAGGCAAGTCCACGAAGGTGAGCTGTCTGTTAGGAGGTGAGCTGTCTGTTAGGAGGTGAACTGTCTGTTAGGAGGTGTGCTGTCTGTTAGGAGGTGAGCTGTCTGTT
>CAJQZJ010033053.1:4521140-4562551 GCA_907164525.1 Lophiomys imhausi
TAGGAGGTGAGCTGTCTGTTAGGAGGTGAGCTGTCTGTTAGGAGGTGTGCTTTCTGTTAGGAGGTGTGCTGTTAGTGTGTGTTGTGCAAATAACAGGGCTACAGCCTGAAGGCGGCTGAGGGAAGTCATCACAAGGACTAGGGGGCAGAAGGAAAACAGAAAAGGGCCTGTTGAAAACTACTGACGTCTTTTACATCCTACATTTGTGCTTTAAGGCTAAGAAAACGGAGAATTGATACCTCTAAAAGGCCAGGGGAATTCTTTCTGTCCTTTGGTTAATTTTTTTCCCCTCAAATGCCAACAATTAACACATACTAAATTGAATTAAGAATGGTAAAATATATAGCCGTATGATGAAATTTTAGAAGGAAACTATCAAAGCATAGCAATTCTTAAACAGTAAGTCCTCAAATTTATGAAAGAAGCATGTTCACATGTTTCTTCCCTCAAATCATTTTAGTAATTTTAAAACAGCAATACAGTCATTGAAACTGTCTGGTCTTTAAGGAGAAACAGAATTATCAAATATATTTTAAAACCCACAAATATTCTTATCACTAGTGACCTATCTAACAATCTGGAGAAATTTGGCAACTGTAAACAAGAATTTCTGACAGCAGAACTCCACGACTTTATTAGCTGGTCTCTTTTCTAAGAAGAACTGAGTGGATTACAGTCCTCACTCCTTAGTCCACAACAGTGACAACGCCAAGCACTCCCAGAGTCCCGCACCCATGGCTGAGCCTCCAAATTGCTACTGTCTTCTACTCTACACTTCTAAACAGCTTCACATCTCTGCTTTTCCTCAAATTCTTCCAATTTGGCCATTTCCTCTTCTATATCTTTGTCCAGATTATTTCAAACTTCAGATATACCAAACTCTTCTTGTACATATCCTTAAGCCTTTGACTATCTTTCCTTTAAACTACACTAATGACTATAAATCAATCAATAAATGTTTAATTTGATCTTCAAAATCTTCCAATGGTTTCCTACCACATTTTGCCTCAAAGAACTAAATCTTAGCTTATAAATTTAACAAGACACATTTTTATTTTCCTTCTCCAAACCTCTTTTACCAATTTCAAAAACAATTAGTTTTGTAAAACCTTTCAAAAAATATAAACTTTTTCCACTTTTGAAGCTGAACATTTACCAACCACTGTGAATTCCTAAACGGGCATACTATTATGACCATATCTGAGCTGGTATACTGCACAGTATGTGTTATTCTTCAGCAAATAAACTGACTCCGTGTGGGTCACTAAGTGCCAGTAAGGAGACCAGTACTAGAGTACTTAATGCTAGACAATGTAAAACTCGGCACTGAATAATAATTGTTCTGGTTTAGTTCCTATTGCTGTGATAGAACACTGACCAAAACCAACTTGGAGGAGAGGGTTTATTTGGTCCATCCTTAGAAAGCCGGGAATTATTAGTGCCTGAAGCAGAGCTTACTCAAGTCCCCTTTCTTACACAGCCCAGGCCCACCTTCCCACGGATGGCACCACTCCAGTGGCCAACCAGGACACTGAGCCAACAGACATGCTCACGGAACAATCTGATAGAGGCATCTCTTAATTGACAGTCCTTCTTCCCAGGGATATCCCGTCCTTGTGATACTTATGTTCCAAAGAAATTCAAAGAGACAGTGAACAACTAAATGTTACAAATGCATACATGGCAGGTAGGCCTAAGTATTTTGGATGGAAGCAACAGGGCTTGACTCTGACTGAAAGAAGCTATTTTAAGTAAGGTAATCAGAGAAAGCAACCCCTGAGATTGCATTTCAATAGACTCCTCAGGGAACATGCCATGTGAGCATCTAAAATTTGAGCATTAGACACAGAAAGATCAGCCACATACACAAAGGCTGGAAGGTATGTTACTCCTGGAATGGAAGTAAGCTAATATTCTATAGTGGAACAGCAGTGAGCAGTAAGAATTAGTAAAACTGTTTAAGGGAGTCAGCAAGTACGCTAAGTATTTTTGTATTTTACTCCAAGGCAGAAACTTCAGAAAACTAGAAGCATTAGTTATCCAGTTCACATTTTAAAAGAAAGGCACATGTAATAAGGGGCAAGTCTATCTGGCTCAATATTAAGAGTCCTAAGCATTTAATGAATAAATATCTACGTACAAGACTAGAAAAATGGTCAATTATATATTGTGTTTTTCTTGTGTATATAAAGTGCTTTTCTCTGGATCAACACAATTAGCCTCAGAGTGTGCACTGACATTTTTCTATTCTATGTATTTGAAATTAAAGTAAATTATAGTACACAGAAAGTATTTTTACCAGGAAAATTCTAAGCATTTGCTTCTCCTGGTAATTTTCATTCTCTATGTTCTCTTCTTTTGTTCTGCCCTTGAGTGTCCAGTTTGCAGCTACAACCATGATGGGTGTGGAAGGAAGTACTATAACTCACCATGACTTTCCTCATCTCAGCCTTTCATAGTCTCAGTACCTTTACAAGCAGACATTATGATTTAACTATGTGGGTTTCTTTCTTTCCCCAACAAGACCACAAAAAAATCTCTTCCTATCTCAAACCAGAGAGTTTGATGCTAAAGACACGAAGAAAAGGCGAGCTTGAAAGCCGTCTGTCTCGAGTGAAAACGTCACTAACATCGGAAAGGTCCAATGACACTGACACTGTGTAGCCCTCTCGAGTGACAGCAATTACACTGCAGAGCTCCTGTACCAGGAGTAATCTTGCTGACACGTACTTTAAAAATGCCTCATTTAATACAACACCACAGTTTCAGGGAACATAATCCTGCATTTTGTTCAGACACTGACCTATAAAAGGTTAAGTTACTTCCTTGAGATAAACATGTGTTTGTAAACAGATTTCAAGACAAAATTAAAATCTATGTCTGCCTCTAAAGGCTATATACTTCTCTTTATACAAACTATCAAAAACGGGCGTGGTGGCGCACGCCTTTAATCCCAGCACTCAGGAGGCAGAGGCAAGAAGTTCTCTGTGAGTTCGAGGCCAGCCTGGTCTACAGAGTATCCCAGGACAGTCAGGCATACACAGAGAAACCTTGCCTCAAAAAACCAAAGGGGTGGGCATTTTTCTCTAGTGCGCTCAGATTCTGATTTATTAAGCTTTAATCTCCTTATGATACAACACATCAGAACCAACAGAAACGTGGCTAGGGGACTGCTGCTGGAGATATACTATAGGCTCTTAGGTGAGAAGAACATCTCAAAACAAGTTCTCAGCATGAGGTTCTCTTAACTACACATAGGGAGATGTATCAGCTGTGTGTACCATGAGAAGAATTAATCACAGCCCTTCTCTCTGCACAAAAGCACCACATTCACAGGACTGCTTTGGAACTTACCACGTGACATCAGTTTCTAAAAGCTGCAATTTCTGAATTTAGTATGGTAGACATCATTTAGCTTTCTCTTGCAATGCAAAATATTACCAAACAAGTACCTGCTGTACGCCAATTGCCATTCTTATTACAGGAGTTGAGATAAAGATAAGCCTTCCTCTCCATTCATTCTGCAGGGCAATGACTCTGCAGACATGGCTTTCAAAGGCAGCCTCTTACAGCTCTACAACTCTATGACCTTGGTAGGCATGGTGGTGCACACCTTTAATCCCAGCACTCAGGTGCAGACACAGGTGGATCTCTGAGTTCAAGACCAGCCTGGATTACACAGAGAAACTCTGTCTTGAAGAAAAACAAAAAAACAAAAAAACCCACAGAACACAACAGAACTCACTCTACTCTATGTCCTTAAACTAGATCTTACGAAAAATTCAAGTCATCTAAGCAGTAAAATTCAACTACCTAAATTACCAGTATGTCTCTGAGCTGTACTTTTTATACATAGATATTGAAATTTCCAACTCCATCCCTAACATTAGTGGATTAAATGGCCTGGTTATATGTAATGAGGAGAGAAGAGGAACTGTTCCCAGCAGCTGAAGAACGCTGCACCTGTGTGGCGAGCACTCTGAATCAGACTGATCTAAACGTGGACAGTGAACAAGGCAGAACATTCTTTTGTAAGCAATTGCCCATGTGCTTCCTGAAAAGTTCAACAATTATCCCTGGCCTTATTAACTATATGCTCATTCCATAACATAGGTACTTAATGTATACTTAGAAAAATCCATTTACAGTCTGCTCCTGTAAGACACCCTTTCAAGGGAACACTTCGACCACCTTTATTCCAGTCATGAGTGACTCTTTAATCATAACCTGCTTACCAAACTGGAATATAAAAGTAAAAATCTAAAACAAGGCCAGGCCATGGATACACAGAGAAACCCTGTCTCAAAAACCAAATGGGTATCAAATACTAAAATAAATAGAAAACAGAAAAAAAAAAATGTATTCAAGGATTTAAAAGGTCAAAACTCAAAATCAAATCAGACATAACTTTCTTGAAATCTGGTTAGATCTTTTTCTTTTTTTGGTTTTTCGAGACAGGGCTTCTCTATAACACTACTGGCTATCCTAGAACTCACTCTGTAGACCAGGCAGGCCTCGAACTCACAGAGATCTGCCTGCCTCTACCCCTGAGTGCTGGGATTAAAGGTGTGCACCACCACGCCCTGCTTCAGCTCTTTTTCTTTATATATGACATAGACTCCTGAGCAAGGCAGCACACACCCGACACTTAGGAAGCAGAGGCAGGCTAACAAATTCAAAGTCTACTTGGGCCACACAGGGAGACTGTGCCTGGAGGAGTTCTCTTTTTAAAAGAAATAGCAGATAAAAACTGGTATCAAACTGTAATTGAAAGTACTTATCTTTACCAAGTTTTAACTTCACATTATGACTGTTGTCAGGCCTGGGATCTATGTTACAAAAACTAAGTAGGAAAACAAAACAAAAAGCAAAATGACAACTAAAGAAAGCGAAGGTTCATAACAAAACACAGAATATATGAACAGTAGAATTAGGTAATGGGTATATGAGTACTGACAACATAGTTCTTTTAACTTTGAAATTTCTCATATATTAGAAGGGAAATATAAATACAAATAAATATTTTACTTTAAAGTATATTTTACAAAACAAAACAAGAAATATTTATGGGTGATATTAAAAACTATCAAAAATTTGCTTTTAGTCTGACCTATGAGAAATCGTGAGGTTATCACTCTGTTAAACAATCAAAATATTAACTCTTCTTACAGCTATAACAGAAGTGATGTCATGGTTATCCATAAAATTGGAGAGATCTACAGTCACGAGTAAGTGGGGTACAGATCTACATTTCAGCTGCTCAGGAAGCTGAGGCAGGGTAATTTAAGTTCAATGTCTCCCTGAGTGAACTCAAGATCAGCCTGGGGAGCTTAGCAAAACCTTAAGTTAAGCAGCCAGACCCAATGAATGAATGAACGAAGGAATGAACAAACTCTAAGGAAAATAGAAATTGGGGGAATTTCTTACCAGTAGAAATGACTCACATAAAATGTTAAAAGTCTTTTAGAGAGAAGAAAAATTATTCAGATAAGAAACTTGGATCTAAATAAAGACATGAACTACAACAGAAAAGAAGTTAGTGAAAATAAAATTAAACTCATTTTTCTTACCGTTAACCAAATGTACCCAGAAATTTAATCAATAATTAATAACTTCCAAAAAAAAATCACCAGGCCCAGATGAGTTTACAGGTGAATTTTACTAAAAATCCAAAGAACTTAACAACTGTGTACACTATCCTTCAGAAGAAGATCAAAGGAATACTTAACTTATACTATGAGACCAGCATTACCCTTAATATGGAACCAAATAAAGACATTATAAGAAAATCATATATCAATGTGTCATGAAAACAGGTGTAAAATCTTCCACAGAACATCAAATCAAGTCTAACAATACAAAAAGAACAATATACCAAACCAAATGTTATTTAGCTCATGTATACTTCCTTAATTTCATCATCATTCGAAAGTCAACTAACTTAGTCCACCAAAAAGACCAAAGAAAAAACCATTTAATGAAATCTGGTACCACTAATAATTCTAAAACTGCTTGTGAACAAGGACAGAGGGAAACTACCTCAGCTACAGAACACTGCATTCAGAAAACCTGACAATCGGTTTTTGACAACAAAGGTCTATTCACAACAGCTGGAAAATGGAATTGGCCTAGATGTCCATCAATTGATGAGTGGACAACGAAAAAGTAGTCCATATACACAACAGAATTTTTTTTCAGCTGTAAAAAAAAAAATGAAATAAACCTGCAGGAAAACAGATGGAATTGGGAAATATTGTACTGAGTGAGGTAATCTGGCCAGGCCCAGAAAGTCAAACACCGCCACTGGAAATGTGTATAGAGACCACGACATGTCCAAGTGGATACAGGTAAGAGGCCCTGGGGACAGGGACAGTAGAACATGAGGTGACATGAAGACAGAGAAAAGGAATAACTCAGTGTTGCAAGTTTTTAACAGGAATAGGGTAAAAGGTGGAGAGAAAATGGGATACAGGGAAGGAGTTAACAAAAATTAAGGCCATACAAAGTCACATGGAAGCTCACTACTTTATACATTAATTTTAAAACACAATTTAAAAAAGACAGTACAGACATACCATACATGGGTGAATAATGCCAATCCCAAAGCTATGAGTTATTAAATGAAAATCTTAATGCCAAGTGTAGGACACCTCCCTGTGTTGTTGGCTAGCCAAGGCCACAGAAACCCTCAAAACTCGACAGATTATGGCCAATACCCTTGGTTGACCAACAGAGTGGAATGATAAGACCCCACTGCTAAAGACACCACATACCTTGGTTACAGAATAGACATAAGGCAGGCTGGAACTGAATGGGAAGCTTCCTCTCCTGTTGGCTAGCCTTCACACTACCTGAAGTTGCTATCCAGACATTTGGAGGGAAAAAACTAAACAAGGATCATTTGCACAATGCACACAGCATTACCAACTGGCCAGGCAAGGGTGTTCACTAGTGCAATAGTAGCAAATCTGTTAGGGGAACAATCAATTGATTTGCTCTGATGTCCACTCGCGGGAGGAAGAGCATGTCTACTACTGTGAACTTAGTCAAAGTTCCACGACCAGGGAGATAAAAGTCCCTAGGAATGAACCTACTACTTTTGTTGTACTAGTTGGACATGTTATGCCCTCAACTTTTGTCAGTCTCTTTGCAGTGAATGCCAGCTAAGTCAGAGAATCATAGCTGGTCAAGGTGCTGAGAACCAGTGACTACTGAGATCTTAGCCTTAAATGGTATACTCGTAACACTCCCTCTAAGGATCAGAGAACACCCAAGAAGGGGTGGAAAGAATGTAAGAATCTACCCGGGTGATTGGGGAGAAAAGCCAAGAAAAACTGTTTCAGAGATAAAATATGGCCAGGGCTCACGTGAACTCAAAAGTAACTGCAGTTGCCTGCACAAGACCGAACACATACATAACCCCTCCACCTGTCAATGGGAGAGGGGCTCATGAGGCCCCACCGTGACCAGAAGAGCTGAGACCGTTGTGGGCTACTAGAAGAGAGACAGTCACTGCCTTTGGTGATGATGTAGCTACTGGTCAGTCAGCTCTACCCATGCTCCAGACAGCCTTACAACTATGCCTGGAATACAACATTCTCTTGGAATCCCCAACCATGGGGAAGACATTTTTGTCACACCACTTGCCCCAGTGCTCAAAGAACACCATGGAAAAGGAGCAGGAAGACTGTAAGAGCCCAAAGTCAGGGAGGACTGATGTAAACAGTGTGGGGTGGACAGGGCGGGGCTGTGCTTGTCTGTCCATGACAGGCACACGAGCAAAGCGGTCATCCTCCCAGCAGGGACTAAGTGAGTGGTGTGTTCCCCAAGTCCCACCCCTAGCTGAAGAGGTGCTGGCAGTTGAAGGCTGCCAGCAGGAGTTAGTTTTCTTCTAGGGTGTGGCCCCTGGTGGTTGTTCATGGTCCAGCGGATGGCCCTACACCCATTAGCACATGAGCAGCACTACTGGACTCATTAAGTAGGAAAGAGAGAGAAGTGGGGAAAGAGAACGAAGGAAGGTTAGACATAAAATTGGAATAGGGAGAGGGGACTGGAGTGAATATAGTCATGATACATCATCTGCATGTATGACATTCTCAAAGAATAATTAAAAATATATCATTTTAAGTCAATTGCCTTCTTCTACACTAGGCAAGGAACAGGTGGGATCTAATAATAAATAAATGAATGAATGAATGAATGAATGAATGAATGAATGAAATATAAATAAAGATAGCATTGCCCAGACTGGCCTTGAGCTCTCCATAGACTGCGGAGCTTCCTGAGTCTCTCCTCTTCTCCCTCTGAACACCACCCAACTCATGAATTGTTCTTTGCTCAAATACACTTAATTTTGTGAGGTTTTTAAAAACACTATGCTATTCCTTCAGCTTCCTTTTTACTCTCACAGAGCATCTACACCATACTTCAAATTCCAAAGTTTAAATAAGTGTAACTGTTCTAATGCTTTCTTAGGTATCAAAAAAAAATTCCAACCTTACAATGAAGAAAAATCTGGCCTTTCTGAGAGCAAAAGAGCCTCCATATCAAAGCAGTTTTCAATTGCATTCCTTACACGTTCAATTATGCTTCCCACTCAGTTTCCAAAGTTTAGCTTCACGGAACTGCTACACACCAGAACTGAACCTGTCAGCTGCACAACAGCACTCTGAACAAATCAACATGACTGACACTTTATTCTTTAAAGTCTAAGCAAGCAACCTTAAAATCCTGGAATAAAACTAATTTAGTTTATGTACCTTTACCATCTACTATGGTTTGGACACATATCACCAAAAGCCCCTTTTTATTACAAGACAAAGATACCCTGGTATGATTCTCTCAACACACACACACACACACACACACACACACACACACACACACCATAAACTAGTTTCTTTTCTTTTCTTTTCTTTTTTTTTTTTTTTTGAGACAGGGTCCTTCCAAATTCCACCACTGTATAAAGCAGCATACAATTCTGAAAACTCCTTTAAAATCAAAGATGCTTGTATGTGGCAAAAATGGTTTTGACGTTAAAAGCTTTAAGTCTTCAGGTGTATCCTTTCTTCCTCAAGAACCTGAATTGCTATTCACAGAAGCCTTGACAGATGGGTAGAGTTAACTGTGTAAGAACATCTATGGAGCCTGGCACGGGAGCACGCACACCTTTAATCCCAACACTCGGGAGGCAGAGGCAGGTGAATCTGTGAGTTTGAGGCCAACCTGGTCTACAGAGTGAGTTCCAAGATACCCAGTACTGTTACACAGAGAAATCTTGCCTAGAACCCCCCCAAAAGAGCATCTATGAAGAGTCTTGTAAAGTATAAAACAAGCTACTTATATTCATGTAATATCTGCTCTAGCTAGAACTTACTTGAATTGTTTCCACTTTAAGTGATAAGTTCCTTTTTAGTCAAACTGTACATCCTACTATATCCACCCTTTTTTAAAACATCTAAATTCAAAATAGCATGTTCACATATTTTTATTTTCCTCTAGGATTCCCAACTAGGCAGTGATGAAACTAAGTATCTATTGTTTAAATCTCTATAGAAACTAACAAAAGATATTAAACAACATAGGTGCTTGCTTTAAGAAAGAATGTGGAAATGTGGGGAGAGAGAGCTCAGCAGCTAAGAACACTTGTTGCTCATAAACACATTTAACTTTAGTTCCAGGGGATCTGATGCCTCTTCTGACCTTCCTGGGGACCAGGAATCCATGTGGTCTACATATACACACACAGCCAAAATACTATCCACATTAAGCAAACAAATAAGGAAAGGAAGGAAGAATGAAAAAGGAAAAAGAAGAGCAAGCAAGCCTGTAAGAACACTGTTACCCATCCCATTTTGCCTGGCCTGCTGGAGACTGCCCAGACCTCAGGGTCACAAGTGAGCGCTCTGCTGTCAAGCTGTAGTCCCAGCCCATAGTAAAGGGTGATTCAAGTCTAAAGATGTCTTACATATAGTTGATGATTTCTGGCCAATTCAAAAGGGAGAGATTTGCCTGTCTTTCCTTTTTGACCAAAAAGGGTTGCTGTGGTGAATAAACAGACTTTACAAATACAAATCTAATTCAAGGAATTATTCAACTTAAATAGGAGGTGCTGCTAAGTATAAATCTACTACAGAACATACTATAAAGTAATATAAAATGTGTATAACTCAAGCATGATGAGTAACAGCTTCCCAGAAATCTTTCTCAAATGCGGACAAAGTTAGCCCTTCCCCCCAACAAGGGTTTCACTAGTCATTAGTTCTGTCTCTTCCCAACAGGAGCTGCCTTCTCCCTCCTCTCATTCCCATGTCTAGTTTCAGGAGTACCAGAAAGCAGTTTAAGTTGGAAATGGAAAGCAAGCAGAGAGGATGTTCCCATAAATTACAACAGCAGCTGGAATACTACTGTCACTTCAAGCTAAGAGGCATGTGGCACCTTAAAATAAGGAGCAGTTAAGTCAACTCACCAGAGTAAAGACAACACAGGACGGGAGTGGATGTCACCCACCTGCCCGCCCCATCTAAAGTGCCTGTGCCTGAAACACGTAACATAGGACATGTAATACAAATATGTAATACAGTAAACAGAGCAAGGGTTTCTACCAGAATAGTTGTAAATTCTACTCTTGTACAGAGTACCTATTTAACAAAGTAAGAACTCTTCATCTCATTATTTGTATCTGTAAAATTGGTAACAAGACCTGTATCATGACTAGAAATATTAACTGTAAAATTATATAGGATATAACGCATGGCACATTGTAGTCATCCCAAGAATTAGCCATTAGATCTAAGTTAACCAATAATGCAACTCAGGGTAATCTAGGTATAGTCTGTCCCAGTAAGGAAGCCATTAGCCATTTGTGTCTACTTGGAAATATCACTAGTCTGTTGATTTATACTATGTGAAAGACTCACTGACTTTTGAATCCTTAGTACACACCAACCCCCCCCCAAAAAAAAAAACCCACATAAAATATGTCCTGAGCAATTTCTACAGTGGTTATGTCAAAATGATACTTTATCTATACTAAAGTAAATTATTAGTATTCAGTTTACTTATTTCCTTTTATGCTTTAATGTTGCTACTAAAAAGTTTTAGCTAAATATATGACTTATACTATATTTCTACTGACTGATTCTGGTAAAAAAAATGACAACATTGATGTTTCAAATTCAAAATGGAATAAAACTGTCATTATATATCTCACAAAAATTATCTAGGAGACTGGAGATCTTAAAGCACTTTAAATTCCTTCTACTTTAGGCAGTATGATTTAAAAAAAAATCCTACTTATCAAATCCACTCTATACCTTCCAACTTCTTGACTGCATCCGTTTAATTGACTATTCACTGGAACGTACCTCGCCTTCCCACTTTGGTGTAAGAATACTCATCCTCCTTTACAAGCTACCTGAAGAGAATGTAACAAGCAAACATAGGTACTAACCTCAGCTAACATCACCGGAAGCTGACTCTAAGATCCAGCGGAAGCATGTCTAAAATGGTATTTCCAGGAAGGAATAACTAGGGAGGAAGATCCTCCTTAAAGAGGGCAGCTCCTTCAGGTTGCAGCCCAAATAGAAAGAGGGGAAAAAGGTGCTGATCTGTCTACCTTCCTTGCTCCTTGCTGGTGAAGGCACCAGTCTTTCTGCTGCTGCAATAGCTTACAAGGGGAACTCAGCACCTTAGTGGCCTTCCACTCCAGACTTTAAACCCCAGCAACTCAGGTATCCTCCAGGCCTTCAGAGCCAGACTGGGACTGCTGAAGCACCAAGGCTTTGTGGACGGAGCAGCTGCAGGGTCCTCAGCTTTGCTAGCATGCAAACAGCTATTGTCGGACTACTAGCCACTGTCATATGGGCCTATCTAGTCATTCCTCTTCATAATATATATTCATTCTATTAGTTGTTCTTCTAAAGAACAGAGTAAACACCCATTCCTAAATGTATTTTCTGCCTCAAATTCAGTACTATATTTTACATTAATGTACTGTATCTCTGACTTGCAAATCTACCTTCTCGTGGTCAACACCATTAAAATCTAGCTTCTGGCTGTATTTTATGATGTATCATAATAATATACTTACAAAAATAAAAGGTTACTCTTCAGTCCAGGAAATAAGGAAGACACTAATTATATGATATGAAACAACAGTTCCCTGTTATCTACTCAGACAGCTTAAGAGACAAGTTCAAAAGCACTGATAAGGACTATAAATTTAACAAATTTTCATTGCTTATTATCATTATTAGCAAAACATGCCACTGAGCTGGACAAGTGTTTCTTAAATTATATTACTATAGCTGGAGAATTCTAACTTATGGTATTAGAAGTACAGTTTAGATCATGCCAAGTTTCTTGTTCCCTTAGGCAATCCTGGCTGGACACAACTTACTTTACTAAACTCTCCTTTACTAGACAGAAACACTAAGGCTCAGGGGTTCTAAATAACCTCCTTACCCACAGGAGCAGCAGCTGGGCCTGGCAAGCATGTCACCTGACACTGAGGCAGTGAGGCGGAGCGGCTGCTGCCCAGGACACAGACTGGGCAGCAATGCCTTCTTGCTAGCACTAGGCTGCAGGACCTTCAGCAAGAAACATGTCACTTATTTTTTTTGCATTTCAGTGTCTCACAGGGATAGTGGTAACTACTCTCATAAAAATCAAAGTGTTCACACATACAAGTTCTTAATTCATGGTTCCTTTTATCAGTTAAGTCTTTAAATTCTGAAAGAAGGGACACTTGAAATGGTAATTTTTAAAAAAGATTTTTTTTGTCATAAGCATAAGAATACTTCTAGAACATCTTGAATTTAGCAGGAAATTTTCTGATTTACAACATTTTCATTTGGGGGACATTTATTCTCCAAGTTTCTCCCCCCCAAAAAAAAAGTTTACTTCTAAAAACTTGCATAAAATAAAGCCTATTAAAATTGTGTGGTTTATAGATGGACTCCTCACTTGAGAAACTTGTGGTACCAAAAATAAGTGGAAGGAATGATCAACCCACACTAACACTCAGCACTGGTATCATCCAACCCTCCTTTATAGAGAATGCATGTTGTGGTAAGCTTTACCATAAGACACTCAAATTTGTAGAAACTATTTTTTAAAGTTATGTTTCAAAAGTTTCAATATTCAAACCCAAACACTGTTGCATAGTAACCAAGCCCTAAGCCCTCACAACTCTAAGATTCACAAAAATATCTAATTTCTAAAGTATACATGCCAACACTAGAATACGACCTTACCACTAAAGCAAACTTAAAAAAAAGAAAAGAATTTATTTAAAAAGAAAAACCACACATACAATTAATCCTTACCATACTAGTAACCTCTTTACCACTTACAAACCCTAGAAAACAATTAGTTTTATGCTGGTAATCCACTACTTTTTCCACCAGTTTTGAATGTACAAGTATTTTAAAAGTTAGAAAGTATCCTATTACAGCTTTATATACCATGTACTATAGTTGTATTGCAGCAGACATCCATCCCAACCTATCTATGAATTAATCTAAAATCTTAAGGTGAGAACAAATGGCTCCACACAGTTTTGTACTTTCTTTTCATAGATTATTGTTAGCAGTTCTCAGATTTCACACACTAATGCATAACCTACCCATACTCTCCATAGTTTTCTGGGTAACGGTCACAGAGAAGAACTGAACATTTATCCACTTACATACACAAAGCCAATCTAGCATGGAGTGTTGGGGAAGGTCTAATAACATTGTTTCTGATAGGCTGATTTCAATGTTGACATCTGGTTACCGCCCCTTCTGAGGCATTCTCTTGACTGGTTAATAAAAGTCGCTGATAGCCAATTAGCCGGGCAGAAAGAGTATAGGAAGGCAGGATTTCCTGAGATTAGAACAGGAACCCTGCCTCTTACACAGAGGATTAGCTCATTCCACTGGGAGACACAGAAGCAGACAGATGTGTTTGAGAATGCTGGAAGGTAATCACAGGCACATGGAGGCTTGGGATTAGGTGACCCGGGTTAATTTAGAGTAGCTAATTGAGAGTCTTCCCAACTAAGGGTTAATTGTTGAAACATTAAAAGGTCTTGGTGTATTTAATTATTGGGGAAAGGACTGCAGAACTTTACAGGCCATCAGTCCAAGCAATCCAGGGCTATCAGACTCCTGGACTCCCATGGAACCTCCCACCAAGCCGCCAGTAATTCTACCGGCCTAATAGAACAACTTACATTACTTAACAGAGTTTAGGTTACAGGTGGTGTAGGCCACCCATGGTCCGGGGCTCTTTTCCCAGGATAAATCAGGCCACTAGTTAAGGCGGGCCAGGCCTGCCCACTGATATCCTGCCAGGCCGCCTGCTGCTTTGTCAAGCTGCCAGCTCTTCCCCTGGCCTAATCTTACAGTTTATACTTATCAATAAATACAATTGAAATTACATTGCAGTTTCAATGAGACTGACAGCTACACACAGGAATGCCTGCACGACCCTGAGCAAGTCCCTTGACCACTCTTGTCTGTTCATCCTACGGTAGGGAAGCAACAACATGAGGACTAGTGGGTGCTCAGCCCTCATCACAGAGAAGGGCTGAGTGCTGTTGCCACAGCCACACAGCAAACCTTCCGCCCACGTACTATGTGTGACTCCCTGAGTCTATTTCACAGGCAGGCTGGAGGCTCACGGTGCTTCACTCATCTCCAGTTAAAGCTAGTAAGTCAAGTGCTGACGCTCAGACACAGGTTGTCCACACCATTGTTTCCTCACTTACTTCCATGGGGATAAATAAGCTCTAAATGACGTTTTATAATATTAAATTATTCTACAGATAATTTTCAAAGCAAAGACATTCTCATAGAGTAGATTTTCTTTAGTTTCTAAAATCATCAAACTTGGTATAACAAACATCTAGGATTTACAGGAATATTCTTAGGTCTAAAAATATTGTTTTTCTTCTTCTTCTTCTTTTTTTTTTGGTTTTTTGAGACAGGGTTTCTCTGTATAACAGCCCTGGCTGTCCTAGACTCACTTTGTAGACCAGGCTGGCCTCGAAATCACAGAGATCTGCCTGCCTCTGCCTCCCAAGTGCTGGGATTAAAGGCATGCACCATCACGCCCAGCTAAAACATTGTTTTCTTATCAAGTAATCAACTTCTAAAGATTTCAAAAACAACACCCAGCTTTCATTCTTCACAAATAGCTGCAACAAGTATTTTTTTTTTTCAGAAGTTTAACCCCATGTCAATACCAGGTATCAACATCGAGACTCGGCTAGTGGCTATTCCTCTAAAGAGTGAAAATACTTCTTAAACAAAGCCCACAAAGTGGGACTTCTTGGTAATACTTGGTCTTGTACTTTAAAGGGGGAATAAGAAAAGTTAGCTATTCCTTCAGCTAACAGTCCTTGTACTCACTCACATATAACACCAGTCTTTTATCTTTATGCCAATAGTGCTTCTACAATAACCCAAAGAACAGTTCCACTTGAACTTGAAAAACACCCTTACATAAAACACATTTCCTCTACACCACAATATTTTCAAACAAGAGCTCTCTTCTGCATCTCTAAATCTCTCTACGGTATCAATATTCACAAGTCACTCGGGGTCATGATCACAAAATAATCTTTTGATTCTGGATACAGAAAATAAAAAGAACAATCAGCAAGTGTATTTCCTTCTTCAAAACAATGACCTTAAGCCCTATCAAGTCCCAATTATCAACCTGAGTTTCATAACACCCATGCTTATTATACCACCTCTGTCACTTCATTACCCACCCTACCTGATTATCCCTTTTGATAGTCAGCTCTGTGCTCTAAGTCCTCCATGAATTTCCACTGTTTAACCTACTAAACTTGCAATTCAAGCGTTGAATATTTTGAAAAAGTAAATTCTCCCCACTTATTAAAGTGTGGTACTTGTCACATAATCACCTGTTTCTTAACCACTTCCTACGACTCATCTTGATGTAGTCCAAATTTCTGTGGGAATGAGTTTTCTCCTTATTGGAGTAAACAACTGAGATATACAAGGAGCTCATCAATGTATAGTTAACATGGTTCAAGTTTGCATGGAAATTGGAGTCCTGGGTTGAAAAATCTGAATACCCACTGGGCATGGTTGGTGAACGCCTTTAATCCCAGCACTTGGGAGGCAGAGGCAGGGGATCATCATCTTCTATACGGTAGGTTATCTGTTTTTAATGCAGAATACTATGTAAATAACTGAAATTTATGTCGATTACTACATAAACAGTCACCCGTACCATACTGTTTAGGCAGTAACAAAGCACATGTTTACATGCAAATTTCTGTCAAATATTCTTGGCTGGTAGCTGGTTAAAGTACAGATGTAGAACCTACACATACAGAGGGGGCCTGTGTCGGGTACTTCAGATGAGATCCTTTATTCAACAAACATTTACTAGGTCACAAATCTGTGCCAAGGATACCAAACATTAAACTCGTGACATACATCATCTCACTCAATGCTTAACCCACCCCCAGGGAGGCATCAAGTACCTTCATTTTTAACATGAGACTATCACACTTCTGGTAAAGTCACAGAACAGACATAAAAAATAATAAAGCCTGTCCCTGACCTACAAAAAAATTAACCAAGGGAGTATAATCTGTCTGCCATTATAGGCTCACACAGTACACAATCACACAGTACCATAAATGTTATGGAGGGAGAAGCTCTTATTTGAGCACAAAGTGATGGCCCAAACTTAGATAACCAGGATAAGTGTCTGAGTTCACAGGCAAACTTGTAAGAATGGATAGTATAGAGAAAAAGAAACTATTCCCAAGGAAGGGGTAATGTGTGCAAGGACAGAAAGTGCCATTACATACTCAATGGCTAGTGGGAAAGGAAGGCAGAAAGGGCAAAGTGTGCTCTCACGGCAATGCAATCAAATGTAAACTTGGCCAGTAAGAAAGAGGTCACGGGCCATGTTGAAGCAAGAGAGACTAACTGCATGTATGCTTAGAAATACTGCTCTCCCATACACAGAAGTGGATGGAGAGGCTGCTGCCTAGAAGCACAGGCACACAACTAAAAAGAGTTCAAGCAAAAACCAACCTAAAAGCAGAAGTGATAGAAACAAAGACTGAGGTAGACAGAGGCTGCGTACCCCTTTAGTCCCCAGAAGACAAAGGCAGGTGGATCTCTGATTTTGAGACCAACCTGGCATACAGAGTGAGTTCCAGGACAGCTAGGGCTGTTACACAGAGAAACCCTGTCTCAAAAAACAAACTAAAAAAAAAAAAAAAAAAAATTGATTCAAAAGATACAAAGAAACTAGAACTACTGAACATCAAAATAACCAAGCAGGGAAGAGCATGGTAAGCAGGTAATGGAAGGAAGGGATCTAGGCAAACCCAGATTTCTCTATCGAGGTCTGGCTGTATATGGAACCACCATTATCAAACAGGAACACAGAGGTGAAAACAAGAGGATAGTACAGAAAAGTGCCAGGTGGTGCTGGCACTTGGGACATCCAAAAGATGTGTAATAAACAAACAGGTAAGTATAGCATTCAGAAGAGACATGTATGAGAGAATGCAAATTGAGAGGTAGTACCCCAGAACAGGTAAAACACCCCAGGGAAATCTGTATAAAGGGTGCCACTGAAGACAAAGTTCCAAGGACGAAACATATTTACAGCAGAGAAATATGCAACTGTGAAAACTAGGAGACAGTGGTCATGTGCAAGTTTACAGAAAAATATGTCCAAGAGAGCCAGCAATGCAGAGAACGAACTGAAGGGATGAGAAATGGAAGCTGGTTCATTGGTGAACTTAAGATTGATTACAGTAGAATTCCTGGCAGGAAAAAAAAAAGCAGACAAAACTAAGTGACTGGCAAAGAAAAAAGAATGAATGCTTGACTGAGAAGAGAGCAGCAGTAAAGTAGAATATAGAACTGAACATTTTTAGGATAGCACAGATTTTAACACTTTTACAGGATGAGAATAAGACCTGTGCTGAGAGAAATTCTTAAAATATCCCTTTACACTTAAAGTCGGTACATGGAAAAGATACCTCTGATACAATGATAAGTGGAAATACAAGTTGCTTAGCACATAGAATAATGTCACTGAACATTCAGATTCCTCCATGACGACTTCACCTGTGCCAAGACTGACTTCATCATGTGCCATTTTCCTGGAAACACTGGCCATTCTTTCTGACCCTTCAACACACAAGCTTGTTACATCTGCCAGAGTGCTCTTCTTGTCAATGGCTAGCCCTCCAGGCAATTCTGATCTTGGTTCATGTGGCACCTCCTCAGAAAGGCTGCCTACCTATACATAGTACGACATAGTCGTCTCCTCCAGCTCTCTAAAGACACTACCATTTCCTTGTGCTGTGTTTATTATGCACAATACAGCACACATAATACTAAACGTCTTATTTGTTTACTTGTCTGTCTTCATTTCTAGGATATAGGTTCTGAAGATTTCATCTGTCACATATTGTTCAACACACACCTCTGCTGTTTAAAAATTCTGGGCATGGCAGACACAGTAAAACTTATACATACTATTTGAGTGAAGATCAACAAACCTATATTTATGTTAAATATATGAAGAATGTTCTAAAGGAGCTAATATTCCTGTTATAAATTAACAGGAATGAGTATGAAATTAGAAAGAGGAGAATATATAATTATACTCATTTTGTGCTTCATCTCTCTTTAAATTGCCTACAAAAAGCAAGTCTTTTGCAGTTGAAGAATGATCTTTAAATAATAACCATGAATCTACAATAGGCAATCTACTCTGTTTTCTCTCATTTCTTCTAGTGAACTGTCATGATTTAATCATCCATGGGATAGTTTTATTGCAAGCTAATGTATGAGTCGTTCTGATAGTAGTTTAAAGTTAGAATGTTAATCCTTGGAATTGGAAAAAGCTTAGATCATCTAATCTGATACCAAATTCTACAGACATGAAAGCAAACTCAGAAATTTAATGAATAAAAGTAATTTAATATGAAAAGATACTATGAAAAAATTGCAAAGACCAAACTAATTAAGAACTTTTCATTTAAAAAAAAATTTAGGGCTGGAGAGATGTCTCAGTGTAAAAGAGCACTGTCTGCTCTTCCAGAGGTCCTGAGTTCAATTCCCAGCAACCACAGGGTGGCTCACAACCATCTATACTGGAATCTGGTGCCCTCTTCCAGCATGAAGGGGTACATGCAGACAGAGCTCTCATCTATGTAAAAATAAATAAATAAATCTTAAAAAAAACTTTAAAGGACCACTATACATTGTGTAATTTAAATGATAACTAATAAAAGCTTACTGTCACATATAACCTACAATCTACTGGTGAAGCTATTACTTGAAGTAAAACTTACACATACTGCCGGGCGGTGGTGGCGCACGCCTTTAATCCCAGCACTCGGGGGGCAGAGGCAGGCGGATCTCTGTGAGTTCGAGGCCAGCCTGGTCTACAAAACGAGTCCAGGACAGCCAGAGCTAAACAAAAAAAACCCCTCTCAAAAAAAAAAAAAAAAAAAAAAAAAAACCAAAAAAAAAAAAAACTTACACATACTATTTGACCAATGAACACTATGGCTAAACATTGTAATAAAACAAAAAATTCAGAATATATAGAGAGAAAATATTCACTTTGAAACCCCTAATGCCATTAAGTGACCAGACTAACTGAACTAGCAGGCGTGTCATCTTTCTACCATGGCTTACTGCTTGTCAAGTACATTATGAATTCCTTATACTTTGACTCAAACTTCTGCATCAACTGCTTCAAGGTGTGTAACAGAATTGGTGGTAATTAAATGATAAACAGATTTTAAAAACACAGTAAATATAATTTATGTTAATAACTATTTCATTACACATATAGTATAATTTACCAGAAATACAGCAAATTTCATCTTAACTCCCCCCCCATTGGTTTTTTGAGACAGGGTTTCTCTGAGTAGCCCTGGGTGTCCTGGAACTTACTCTGTAGACCAGGTTGACCTTGAACTCACAAAGATCTGCCGGCCTCTGGAGCTAGGATTAATGGCGTGTGGCACCACACCCGGTCTCATCTGAACTTGTAAATAATTATCAGCCTATGCCAAATAAACTATTTTGTTCAGTTCTCCCAAGGCTGCCAGACATCTCTACCACTTAGCTAAAAGGCTGAGACGAGTGTAAAGAATGTGAGGAGCTGGACTCTTTCAGCCAAGCCCCTGATCATCTCAACTGCTCACCCTTGTCTTTTACATCCAGGACATCTGTGTGCCGTTTCCTCTCAAACGAAGGTAAGGAGATTTTTTTGAAAAAAGGAAGCCCCAGCATTCCTATCCAACTCTACTTGAAATTTAAGTACACGACAAAACACTAATCATTCACCTTAAAGTGATGAAGCAGATACCCACTGACCTTTCATAGCTTGGGTCATCAGTAATTCCACACGAAGTCCTACCAAATGTTCTTGAGCACAATAAAGGTACCTTATCTATTATACGCTTTACAAAAGTCACGCAAAATAGTAAGAAAATGGGCTTGGTTGTTGGAAGAAATCTGAAACCGAGTCACAGTTCCCTGACTCACTAAATGTTCAATTGGACACTTCTTAACTTACCTGAATTTCATTATCCTGGCCATAAAATGAGAGTTGTTGGAAAGACTAAGTACAACACTCTGTGTAAAGCACTTAGGTTTCAGATAATGGCCAGATGGACGACACAGTGGTTAGAAAAACAAACAAGCAAAAACAGGGACCGTCGACAGGTAATGTCATTTAACTACTGAGTTTGATTTCCAGAGTCATTTTTCCCCCCTCAAATATTTGAGACAGGACACAGTGTATCACTGTTGCTCCCAGAGAGCCAATTAAAGTAAGGGCTGCTCTTGTAACCCCTGTAATTAAGCAATATTGTAGTAATCTATCTGTTTACTATCGTGGACTTGGTTATACTGAAATCAAAGCTCACACTACTCAGTCTGCTAAATTTATCTATCCCATTACTGTGGAGTAAGATATAGAGTAAGCCAGCTTTATAAATATAAATCATAATACTTTAAATTCATATTAGGAGAAAAATCTTCAGGGGAAATGAGAAGAAACACTAGGAAACATAACAGTCCATTATACACTCATTTCCATCCAATCTTAACTACCCTCATCCTAGTCCATTTTAGCATGGTTTTCTAGATTAGGAAAGGAAGCTCCAACCATCATCGTAAGCTACATCAAGTCTCTTGCTTCATTCAGGTCCTTTTCCCTTGGGATTCCTGCCCAGAAATGTTCTCCTGCCTCTCTCTACCATGGTACTTTTCTGTTTGTTTTGTCCAGCTTTAGGTCTACCCCAGACAGTAGCCCCTCTGACCATGCAATGTAACATAGCACACACCAGTTACGTCACCTTAGGTCCTCGTATAACACACAATGGTTATCTTCTTTGAATGGCCTATTACTGCTGTGTCTTGACTACTCAGTACTCAGTACAGAGGGAGACAAGGCATAATGAAAGCACATGCCTGCCATTTACCAAGTAATCCTGGCTCCAATTCCTGTACTAAGCTACCATGACTTTCTTCATGGGTGCAAGTGGAGGTCTTAGGGCTGAGAAGTGAATTCCGAGGTGTGCCCTGCTGCCTTCTTAACACTCATTCTCTTCAAAGAAATTAGAGAACTACCTATATTGTGTGTACCAGAATTTCAAAGAACAGTACATTATCTTTTAGAATCATAATGCATTTAAAAAAAGAAACACTGTATGGCACGTCTTAAAAATGGTAATACCAGAGGCAGGCGGATCTCTGTGAGTTCGAGGCCATCCTGGTCTACTGAGGGAGTTTCAGGACAGCCAGGGATACACAGAGAAACCCTGTCTGGAAAAACAGAACAAAAAACAAAACAAAACAAAATGGTAATACCTCAAAACTCATGAGCAAACTCATGACATCTGCCGTTATTTAAAAGTAAAAGAAATTAAGACATTCAAGCTCCTTTTTCTAATAGGCTTGAAATGTTGTCTTCTTAGATAAGTTGTTTTGAATTTAATAGTACACTATGCAGAAAAACTTTTTAAAAAATGGTCCTAAGATACCACTCGGATACTGGTAACAGTGTTCCTTCTCAAAAGAAAGACGATGCATGTATTCTGTGGTATTGTCGCCGTTAAACCAATTTCTTGCAAGTAAAGGTCACCACTAACAACTATGCATAATCTGTCCCTCAGAGTTTAAATACTTACTGAGGCCTCCATCCTCTGGCACTCCGGTCCCTCTCATGCCTAGGTAAGTCAGTCCCAGTATTAGGAAAAATAAGCAGGCAGCAGTTAAGAGAAACATGGACAGGTAGTGGGCACTGAAGGTCCCCGCCGGAGACAGCTCCTCGCGCTTAAACTGCTGGAGAAGCTCCTCTTCAGGCTCGCGGAGCTTCGGCTTGCTGTACGCGTTTTTCAGGTAGGTATGATTGGAGCCGGTATGATTGGCGTGGTTGATCCTGAGTGAAGTCGGGGCGACTGCGGCCCCACGGGGAGGGAGGCTGTTGGCATACAGACTGGGGGTATCCACGCTGAAGGCCCCAGCGCCTATGTGATTGTTGGTTTTCAGGAGGGACCCCGAGGGCGACTCCAACGTCGAGTCCGGGTCCGGAGCCGGGGGGGCCAGGAGCGGGGCCACCTTCTTCGAGCCAGCACGGTACCTGGGAACCGGGCTGGCGTCCACTTGGTCGCACCCTCCCCCCGGCTCGGCCGCCGCCGCCTCCTCGAGGTTTCGGCTCCTGTCCAGACTCCCGGCAGCCGCCGCCCTGTCATTCATCTCGAGTCCTCCCCGTCCCTGAACCCAAGTCTCCTGCCGGCTGCCGCCTGATTTAGCAGCCAGCGCGGGGAGAGGCTTACTATGGCTCCGTCTGGGGCGATGCCGGGAAAGGGAGTCGTCCTTGGATACCTGTCTGGCGGAGGCCACGTCGCCGTCGTCCTCCTCCTCCGAGTCCGAATAGTGCTCCCGGCAGCTGTAGGGCGGGAGCCGGCTGCCGTTCACGGCCCGGCCGGCCCACAGCGGCGCCTCGGCCTCGGGATCGCCCTCTTCCCCGGCCGCCGCCGCCTCCTCCTCGTCGCCGTCCTCCGCGGCCCCGCCGTTCCCCGACGGGGGCGGCGACTCGGGCCCCGCCGGCCTCCGCGCCCCCCACCACGCGTGCGGCTTCCTCCGCTCGGCTGAGCTGCTGTTAGCCACCTCGCCGGCGGCCAGGGGCGCCGGCGGCGCTCTGAGCCCGCGGTCCTGGAGCGCAGCCCGGTCTCTCCGCGCGCCGCCGCCGCCGGCCTGCTCCCGCGGACTGGCCTCCACGTCCGACTCGTCGGAGCTGAAGCCCAGCAGCACCTTGCCGCCCGCCGCGGGGACGGCCGCCGCGCCCCCGGACCCTCCCAGGGGGCTCTGCGGAACCGAGGCCGACAGGCGGCCGGGGCCCGCGGGGCTCCGTAGATACGAGAGGTCCCCCGAGCCCGGCCGGACCCCCACCCCCGCCGCGGCCGCCGGTCCCGAGGCCGCCGCCGCCGCCGTGTTATTGTTATTACTGTTCCGCGTCTTGTGGCCGCGGCCCCCCGCCCGGGGCTGCTGCTGCTGCCGCTGCTGCTCTTCCTCCCGAAGCTTCTTCAGCTTCTTGAGGTACACCGGCCGGGTGCTCTCCGTCACCGGACCCGGAGACAAGCCGTAACGGCGGAGCTGAGAGAAAAGCTCCTCATCCGAAAGCTGCTGGGGCGCCGAAGCCGCCGCCGCCATTTTCTCTCCAGGGTGTTTGACGAGCTCCGCGCTGCCGGAAGTGACGCGCCGCCCTAGACCCTGAACTAGACCCGGCTGCGTCGCCCCTTCCAGCGCCGCGGGCGCCTCGGCCAATGGCAAGCGCGGGAGCGGCTCACCTGAGCGGGAAGGCGCCACCTGAGCGCCGCGTCGCGCGGCTCGCTGGCACCGGGCGGGCGGCGTGGCCCCGCGATACCGGGGCCGCTGCGGGGGTCCCCTGGCCGCCCCGCGCCCCGAGCGTCCCCGGAGGCCTGCACGCCTTGACCTCCCCCCGGGGGCCTGCCACCCGGCCTGCCGGCGTGGGGAGGGACTCTGCCCTGAAGTTCATGGCGACACTTTGCTAGCTCGGATTCCTGCTGCAGAGACCCTGGATTGGCCGTTTTGCTGCCTGACTCTAGGTTCCCTCGTCATTTTGTTCTTTTCCCTTTGATTTTTTTTTTTTTTGGTTAAGTGACTTTCTCTGGATGCCTTTTCGGAGAATGCGCTCCCTTTGGAAGAAATGGATTGGGGGTTCACAGTACAGTTTTCTAAAGTTATGACTACTCTTGGGTGTACGTAATTTAACTTTTCTTTTGTCCTTTTTTTTTCTCCCTAAGCATGATGACCTTACAAGGCATCGTTTGGAGAAATGAAAGAGCCTATCATATGATTCATTTTGACTGAAGAGAAGCTCACGGTACCACTACTCTCCCTGCACCTATCCAAACAGTACTTAATAAATATTTTTACTTATTTCAAAATATTTTATTCCCTCTTTGGGTAAGCTCCACGTACAGAGGAACTCTGTATCTATTATTTTCAACACCATAGGCATGGTAAACATTTGTTGAATGAGACTGAACTGTAAATTTGGGGAATGTACCGTGTGGTGGTGGCCCAGGCTTTTAATCCCGGGAGGCAGAGACAGGAGGATCTCTGTGAGTCTGAGGTCAGCCTGGTGTATAGAGTTCCAGGACAACCAGAGCTGTTACACAGAGAAACACCATCTCGAAAAACCAAAAAAGGAAAAAAGAAAGGTGGCGGGGATTACAGGAAATGCCTGGTGAGGTCAATAAACTTTCCCCGAAGGAAAATAATAGTAACTGGAGATCCTACCCTCTTGTTCACAAAATACAAGGTGAATCTGAGACAGGAGAGTTGACAATTTTGATAGAGTGCTTCCCTTTTCTTAAATCCTGACATAGCTAATATATCTAGAGTCATTAAACCCTAGAAGCTGGTAGGCAATCCAAGCTCTATGCATGAAACATTACAGTAGTTTTTCTCTGCGATGCTTTACCCTATAACATAAAAACATCTGTGCAAAATAGGTTAGTCAAAAGCATAGACAGTAGCTTTTCAACACCCAGCATCCCTCAGCAGAAAAATACTTATTAATCTCAATTCTTGATTTCTAGCAAATCTTGCCTTGTCTTCAAAACGAAGCTTTCATATGGAAAACTGACCGCTTCCCCTTTATCACTAAGACCTTATATGTCACATATGTTCCTGAATCTACGCTGGTTCAGCACTTAAAAGAGTGTCGGACGGGTTGGAGATGTGGTTCAACGGTTAAGAGCACTGGCTGTTCTTCCAAAGGACACGGGTTCAAATCCCAGCACCCACATGGCAGTTCACAGCTGTCTGTAATTGCCGGGTGTAGTGGCGCACGGCGGAGCAGTTAACAATGTCAGCTTGACTGGATCTAAGCATCACCTAGGAGACAAACATATATAGAAGTGCCTGTAAGGGATTATCTAGGTTTGGCTAACTGATGTGAGAAGAGACACCTTAACTCAGTGGCCTGGGATACCTGACTGGATAAAAGGAGGAAATGGACTGAGAGAAAACCCCCAGCAACTCTGCTTCCTGGCTGTGGTTGCAACACGATCAGCTGCCTCGGGCTCCTGCTTCATTCCTTGGCTGCCATGAACTTTGGCCTCAAACTACTAGCCAAAATAAACCCTTCTGTTCCTCTGGTGAGACATTTTGTTTCGTTCCAGCACTGTGTAAAGTAACTAGTACAGTACCCTACGGGTCCTACCTCAACTATCCTGAACTTTTAAATACACACCTGCAAGGACTGCTGGACAACTTATTTTTCCATCTGTAACTTTGGTAACTTACCTAATGTTTCTGAGCCTTCATTTCCATATACACAGAATCCTCCACAGATAACTATGTTAGGGATTAAATGTCCATGAGAGACTCGGTGCCTTGCCTAATGCACAATGTATACTCAGTAATCTTTAGTAGCACAGTCAGTCATTGCACTTGTCTATTTTAGTTGTACGGTTTCTGGTAATTCCCTTTAACAACAATCAAAATACTTCTGCACAGACAGAAATAGATTTATTTAAACTTTGCCCATGTCATTATGAATTAATGAGGCTCAAAGGCTTTAGTGACCACAGTTCTTGGTCCTTTCAGTACTTTGGGTTTTGAATGAAAAAAAGAAATAAAGCTCTCCAGTCTCTAAATTACATATCCAACAGCAAATCTTAAGCTCTCAATATCTCAATTTATTCTTTTAAAATGTTTATATTGCCTTCCCTACTTGGCAAACAACTAGTATTTAAGTAATTTTTATGAGAATTATGAATAATACATAATAGTACGTGAAAATAACATCCAAGTAGGGTGTTTACATGTTAGTTACTGCCACACATTAATAAACTATGGCAGTTATAGTAATGTGCAAATTTATATTTTACAAGTTTTTTTGTAAACATGATCTCATTTGGTCTACAAAACAAATGACAACAAAACCCTGTCTTTAAGCCGGGCGTTGTGGCGCACGCCTTTAATCCCAGCACTTGGGAGGCAGAGGCAGGCGGATCTCTGTGAGTTCGAGGCCAGCCTGGTCTACAAAGCAAGTCCAGGACAGCCAGGGCTGTTACACAGAGAAACCCTGTCTCGAAAAACCAAAAAAAAAAAAAAAAAAAAACCTGTCTTTAAGGATGCTGAGGACATGATTTATCCTAGAGAACTATATGGGGTTGTAATTTCCCCTTGATTGTGGTGTTTAAACAGATAGGACACTCTCTTCTTCAGAAAAACCTTCCCATCCTGGTCCTGTCAGTGTTCCTTTCTGACTTGCTTCTTGTTTGCCAGTGGATCTTATTCAAGCTTCCATACTGGCTGCGGTTCAAAGCATGAAACTATATCTTAATTGCACCCAGATACTTGACAGGAATACAATCTCAAACTTATTGGGCTCCATGGCTACCGAAAAATTGATAGAGGGAGGCATTTATGATCAGCTATCCTGTACAATCAGGCATCAGCTTTCACTGAAAAACTTTGTATTGAATTTTTAGAACCCAATATTATAATTAGAGATAACACTCATGGTTTGTTTCCTAGATGAATACCCTTTCTGGTCCTAGTACTAAAAATAGTTCCTTTTTGGCCAGGCGTGATGGTGCACGCCTTTAATTCCAGCACTCGGGAGGCAGAGGCAGGCAGATCTCTGTGAGTTCAAGGCCAGCCTGGTCTACAGACTGAGTTCCAAGGGAGCCAAGGCTATACAGAGAAACCCTGTCTTGAAAGAACAAAAACAAACAAACAAAACACACACACACACACTGAAACTAAAGCCAAGCATGCTGGTTCACATCTGCAATTCCACCGCTCAGGAGGGAGAGGAGGGGGGAACTGTGAGTTTGAGGCCAGCCTGGATCCAGTCTCAAAAATACATTAAAAAAAAAAGGAAAATGAGATAAAAATGTATCTAGAACCCCAATGCCTCTCACTCCTTCCCACTCTCACCACGTAGGACTTTAATCCCAGCACTCCAAGGCAGGCACATCTCTGTGAATTCAAGATCAGCCTGGTCTACAGAGTGAGTCTAGGACAGCCAGGGATAACAGAGAAACCCTGTCTCAAAAAAAAAAAAAAAAAAAAGAAAGAAAGAAAAAAAAGAAAAAGAAAAGGAAAAGGTTCTGTTTTTCCAGATCAATAGATTTAGTTTTGATTTTGGTTTATTTTTATTACTGAAATGAAATTCACACATATAAAAGTGGCCATTTAAAACTATACAAATGACATTTTAGACAGGTACAGCTATCACCTCTATCTCGTCCAAAATATATTCATCATTCCCCATTTCCTTTTCCCACCTGCAGGCAGCCGTTATCGGTTTCTTACCTGTACAGATAAAAATCTTCCGGATATTCCATGTGAATAGTGACCTTTACCTAGCTCCCTTCACTCAGCATAATGTTTCCAAGATTTATCCATGTTGTAACAAGTCTTTGATTTGTAATGTTATATTTATATATAGTATAATGCAATTATACCATTTTATTCTATGGACATTCCACATTTTATTTATCTATTCATCCATTGACCGTTTGGTTGTTTCTACATTTGATTACTGTTTATAATGTTACCATAAACATTGATTTTTAAGGATCCACTTTCAAATCTGAATATGTGCTTCTGAAAAGAACAACAAATCATGTGGTAACTATACATTGGAATTTTTGCGGATTATAATAATTTATGAATGTGTCAATGAAAAGGAAAGAAAGGAAGACATTATTAACCTGCTATTGTCCTGACACCTAGAGCTGTTATGTAGCAAACTGAAGCTTGGATTTTTCATAACTAACTGATATGGTTTGAACATGGTCTGCTCCCACCAAAGTTTATGTTGATGTTAAATTCCTCAATATATTAGTGTGGGTAGTTCAGTATTGGTAGAGTAATGGAAGGTGTAGGGGTCTCAAGAGCAGAACTCCCATGAATACATTCATATCTTCTCCTGGGAGTGAGTGCCAACTTTCAATTGGGCTGGAACAATTACCTGGAGAATAAATTATTACAAAGTAACCTTGCCTCTAGGCTCTGGGGCTTGCGCCCTGGTTTAGCTGCTTCCCAGAATTCCATAACCAGTTCGCTTCTTGAAGCCTTGGGGCTTGTTTTTCAGCTCTGGTTTTTGAAGGGATTTTATTACAGACTGTCATGGGGCGCATGGGTGGGGGAACATTTTTTTTTTCTAGAGGTTTTGGGGGCCTGGAATGAGTCTCAGAAACGCATTGCTTTTCCTGCATTCTGTCTGGTGGACCAAGTGATTGTAGTGATTCAGTACAAGAGGAATTTATGTAAACCGTTTAAAAGACAGGCTGAACTAAGTAAGGAGGAAATGGGTGATTGGGGGAGGAGCCAGAACGGGAGGACCCAAGAGCCCATCCAGCAAAAGAAATCTGTTATTGAATTTTTGAGCCAGGTCCCTAAGTCTTCAGTTCCATCTTGAACCAGTTTGGATTTGATGGTATAGAAACGACTTTGATCCTGGAGGAGAGAATAGGTTCCTCCTTAGCAACATGTTGTCTGGTGATCCAGATCTCCTCAATTCAAGAACCACAACAGCCAAGAATCGAATTTTTCATGAACGGGATCAAGCTGATCTGTAATTTCTTTAGATTTTTCTGAGACCTAGTGAGATACCGAGATTAATTGATGTGTGTGTGTATTGTTATACATATATATATGATATATATGTTTATATGTGATATATATGTTTATATATCATATATATATATATATATATCATGTTGGTATATATATCTCAACAACAAAACCTCTCAAAATTCCTGAAAGAATGCCAAGGGTGGCTGGATGGCACCCTAGCTAAACAAAAGCTGTGGATGCCAAAGAAAAACTAGTAAAGTAAGGAGGGGTGGGTAGGAGAAGACAAGTGGAGGCTGAGTTGGGTTTGATCAGGGAGGAAATAGGGATGCTGTGCTTAAGTGGTCCTCAGCAATATTGAGACGGGAGAAAACTCAGAAAAACTGTGGATAAGGCCAGGGAACATCAATAGTGCCAGAAGGGCATTAGCTAGTCTTGTGGCATAAAATGGGGTGACAGTGAGGTTGTATTGGTAAGGTTGGAGGGAGTGGACACAGCAAAGTGGGGGTCCATGAATGCTTAAGGGGGCCTTAGAAAGCCGGCTTATTCCTGATTGCAAAGGTTCCTGGAGCAGATGTTATGAGGAACAAGTTTTACAAGGCACTGCTGGAAGCTGAGAGGTACGGCCTGGTTAGAAAAGCTCCCCCACCATTTCAAGGGTCCCCAGCATCTTTACAGGTGAAGTGAGAGCCTGGGCAAACAGTCCTCACTCTTCGAACCACACTGCAGAGGAAGGAATCTAAGGAGGAAGACAAAGGCTTTTGCAATTGTCTTGTCTTTTGGTCTTGTTGCCGCATGCAGCAACTGTAAAGAAAGCACAGAAACATAGCAGCGTAATCACTCGCTTTCCACAAGATCAAAAAGCAATACAATATTAGATCGATGTTATCATTGGAATTCCTTGTGAAG
This sequence comes from Lophiomys imhausi, assembly GCA_907164525.1. Lineage (NCBI taxonomy): Eukaryota > Metazoa > Chordata > Mammalia > Rodentia > Muridae > Lophiomys > Lophiomys imhausi. The sequence goes on from CAJQZJ010033053.1 coordinate 4,551,197, forward strand.
TGCCTCAAGGATGTGTTTGTTAGTTTTCAATCTACAGAGTTCCTGGTACTTATTTCTCTTTTTAATTGTTCAACTTCTATTTAAATGCTAACACTTCCAAGGAAGAAGCCAGAATAAACATGCTGGAAATACAACATGGTATTAAAGGAATGTTAGACAAAATTCTTATCCCATATTAGTGTGAGAATTTGCCAAGAAAGTTTTGTCATGAGAGCATCTGTCTTACTTGCTCTTCTATATATAACTTAAACAGGTGAGGAGCAGTCACGGGATTCAAGTAAACAGCAGACGTATGCCACAACTGGTATTTATATCCTACTGTAACTATGGGAGCGAATTTCCTCAGTCATGTGCAAAAAGTTACAGAGAACACTTCACTTTGAAGCATGGCAGATGAGGGACTCAGCCATAGATTTTAGTTCTATTTCCGGTTCTACAACTCATTGCAGTAATATTTACATTGCTTCACAGTCTACAAAAATCCGTTATTATGTCATTTCATCTTTACACCTACTCTGAGGAAAATATTCACTTGATCATTTTCAAGATGGAAAAACTACAGCTTAGGAAGTTTGTCATTTGTCCTTTCTGAAGCAAATGAGGACCAAAAACCAAAACCACTCTTGGGTTGTCAGCCTCTAAGCTGATTATTCAGTTCAGCCTACCACAGTCTCACTCAGATTGTATGGAATGAGATGTTGGATCTTTTGCTTTTTTATTTGTTTGTTTGTTTTTGCTTTTTGAGACAAGGTTTCTCTGTGTAGACCAGGCTGTCCTGAACTCACAGAGATCCGCCTGCCTCTGCCTCCTGAGTGCTGGGATTAAAGGAGTATGCCACCATGCCTGGAAGATCTTTTGCTTTTGGTTAATTCATCTATATAATATGGTATGAAGTACAGTGATTTGACCAGTAAGATGCCTTCAAGATCCAAAACACTCAGAGGCACCTTCTTAACTGCTTACTACTGTGGCTATTTATATACTCTCCTTGTTTCTGCTGGATGTTTCTTTTTGAAAGTGTCATCTTTCCTGTCTCTAACTTACTCTCTATACAGTAGATAACAATACAGATGTGTTTATCAGTCAAAAAATTATAGAGGCTACTACCTGTTACAGAATGGCATTTGGAAGACTTTCAATTGCCCAGCAAAGAGACAGACTAGAGTTGGGTCTCCTGTAGAATTAGAAGTACAGAAGGATGAGTCAGTGAATTGAGTACAAAGTTTAAGAAATATACCTGAAAGAGGCTCAGCACACTCTAGGAGTTTACTTTCATTAAACAGAAAAAGTGTTATAATGACAATGCTTTCCTGTCTCACATCATATGGGCAGTGATGTAAACAGAGCTGAATGCATTTACTCTTCATTTTAAATGTTGGTGTATATCCCCTTTAATATCTCTCTGTCTGTCTGTCTGTCTGTCTGTCTGTCTGTCTGTCTCTCTCTCTCTCTCTCTCTCTCTCTCTCTGTGTGTGTGTGTGTGTGTGTGTATGTGTGGAGGTTAGAGATCAATTTTGGATATTGTTTCTCAGAACATTGTGGATGTGTGAATGAGACAGCAGACATATTCTTGGGCATTTGGATACCTATCTCCAGTTGATGGCCCTATTTGGGAGTTTTAGAAGGTGTGACCTTGCTGGAAGAAGGCTGTCACTGGAGAGGGTTTTGAGAATTTAGAGACTTGGAATTTGCTCTCTGTGCTTCCCACTTGCAGTTTGAGATGTAAACCCTCTGCTTGCTGCTCCAGTCCCCATGCCTGCTGGCTTCCACGCTCCCCTACTGTGATGGTGGTGGGCATTTAACACTTGGGAACCTTAAGCCCCAAATCAACCCTCCTTTCTATAAATGTTGGCCATGGTGTTTTATCACAACAATTAAAAAGTAACTAAGATAGCCATCTACTTTGTATTTTTGGACAGACTCTCTCACTGGGAACTGGGGCTCGCTGACTGGCTAGGCTGGCTATCCAGTGAGTCCCAAAGATCTTCCTGTTTCTGCTATTCCAGTATCACTACACCTGGCTTTTATGTGGCTGCTGGGATTCAAACTCGGGTCTTTATGCTTGTACAACAAGCACTTTCCAAGATGACCTATCTTCCCACTCTCTTCTTTGAGGTTTACCATTCTCAAATGTTTAGTTTGATTTTACTTATGTGTAATGTATGTGTCCTGTGTGTTTATGGGCATGTGCATGTGGGTGCCTATGGAGGACACAAGAGGGCAACTGGACTGTCTGCATAGGTGATTGTGAGCCACTGGAAATGGGTGCTGGGAACCAAACTCAGGTCCACTGAAAAAGCAACTAGCCCTCTTATTAACCATGAGCTATCACTCCAGCCCCACTCTGATGCTTCTTCTATGTCCTTTCCAGAAACTTCAGTACAGATAGAGAGAAAACTACTGTTAGTTTTTACTAATGGAATAGAACACTTCTACCACTGAAGGCTGACCTCCCAGCACACACCTTTTAATCTAAGAGCTTTCTGTACACAGGATTAAATAAAATTAACCCTAGGTCAAGAGGCAGAGCAAGAAACCAGCTGACAGGGATTAAACAGGGAGGAGCGGCATCAAGCTGAGAGTATCTGAGACATCGTGAAGGAGTTTACTCCTTTGGGTTGACTGCTTCAGGTTCTTTCAGAGGGTCCTTTGGATTCGTTCCTTTAGGTTTCTTCAGAGGTTTTCTCCTTCAGAGTTCTTTCTTCTTCAGAGAGTTCTTCTTCCTTTGGATTTTCTCTTTTGCAATTTTTGCCTAGTCGTCTTCCTCTAGGTTCTTCTGGGCTTTTTAGCTTAGGACTTTTGGCTGGGATGTTGGCGGAACAGGAAGATCAGCTGGGTGCTTTCTCTGCCTCTCTGAGCTAGCAGGTTTTCACCCCAGCATCTGGTTCCTGAGTCTTCATTGGTAAAATCAAATGACTGGGATATTTTAGTTTTAGTTTAGTGTTTTTTTAAACAACAGTAGAGTTCTAACTAATATATCTATTTTAATTGTCTTGTATATTTAATCATGTTTTCACTAGAAATAAGATACACAAAATGAACTTGAATTGATCTCCCAACCTGCCGTTCTTTTCTATTGGTCTCCACTTACCTGCTCTTCTTTGCATTTTGATTCTTTCTGCATAAAAGTTGAAATAATACATTTTTTTCCTTTAAAAAAATGATCACTACTGTCTGTATGTTTTAAATTTCATGTTAACTATGTTCATTTTAAAGAGATTCACTATTGATTAAAGTCTTTAACTCAGTCTTGGGGTAGAGAGCTGAGCTACAAAATTAATATTCAGTAAGTAGGAAATTCTTTCTAGTTTTAGCTCATGATAGTTTGCATTGTTTGAGCTAAACCTTGTTCGTGTCAGTGGGGTGTTTTAGGACTCCCTTAGGACTACACTCTCTCCCAGGGATGGCACCTCTGCTCCTATTTGAAATGCAACACAAGTATCTCACCTAATGTAAAAGCCAGCAGAAGTGTACCCTGTTGAAGACAAATGTGTAAATAAAGTGCATAGTATTCTTGTGTGGATCACAGGGAATTTCTGTTAAATTCCAAGAGCTAAGAGGTATCTTAGTACGTCAGTAAGTTCTATCACTCTTAGGTTAAGGGAACAAAGCCTGATTTGTCTAATGTCCAGGTAACTAATTACTGAGACTGAAATGTAGGTGTACTCACATGCCAATCCTCAGTACTGTGAAGACTTACTCTATAAAGAAAAAGGACACAGGGCTGAGGTGATAGCTCAATTAATAAAAAGCTTGACTTCTAAAGTATTCTCAAAATCCCCATGGGGGGGGAAATAACCAACCAACCAAACAAACAAACAAAAAGCGGACATGGTGGTGCATGTTTGTCTTCTTAACACTGGGAAAGTGGGGACAATCACATCTTTCAGGTTCCTTGGACAAGCCAGCCTAGCCTACATATAGAGTTCCAGGACAGCAAGAAACCCTCTCTCTCAAAAAGAAAAAAGGAAAGAAGGAAAGAAAAGAAAAGACAATAATGTCAGTAGAGTGACACACAAGGTTGTACTCTGACTTCCACATGGGTACCAGCACACAGCTGTGCATACTTGCTTACACAAACAGGTATACATGCACACACAAACACAAATACACACACACACAGGAACAAAATAAGAAAAGTAGTCTCTTTGTGATTCAATTTTGAGTCTCTGTCTATTTTGTTTTATGTCAATGGTCATTTTTAGAACTTCTAAAATCTCACTGAACTCTAACACAGTGCTGTTGAATAACAATTGGCAGCTATCATCAGCCTACATGGGGGATGAAATTGAGAAGGTGAGTTTAATTTTCATCTCTAAGCTCACAAAAGGAGCAAGTCTTCTTAAACCTATTTTTCTTTTCTTCCTATAATTACTTATATTAGGAAAAAAAATTTAATGGCACATCAAAATAGCCTCAGCTAAAAATACAATGAAAAATTTCATGACACACATCAGTTGAAGAGTAAAAAGGGATTTGATGGGAAATATAATGACCAGAAAAGAGTATGAACAAGTAAAAGTGTTGCCATAGTAGCAAAACTGGGCAATTAGAGACATTGATGCAAATTTCTTTGAACAAAAATAATCAAACTCTACAAAACAAAATTGTTTTAGGCCCTGTCCTTATATAGTTCAAACACCAACTGCCTATGAGCAAAAGGAACAATCCAAATTAATATCAGTTTCTCAGTAAAGACGTGTGGCTTTTCTCACTGGAAATATCACAATCCGATGTTGCCATGTGTTGCCAAAACGCAAATGAAGCCTAAAGCTGTGGATGGAAGGCTTTAGGGAAAAGCTGTCACTTCCTTGAGTTTTGGTGCCATTTTAAGGACACTGAAAGTAAAAAGTGTGTAGAAGCTGCCCAGAGCAGAAATCTGCAACATAGATCCTCAGGAAAGCTTCTGCAGGACTAGAGTATTAATGTTAAAAGTAATAAGAAGGTTCTAATTCACCATACGTGGTGGTGCCCACCTTTAATCCCAGCACTCAGGAGGCAGAGGCAGGAGGATCTTTGTGAGTTCTAGGCCAGCCTGGTCTACAAACTGAGTCTCCAGGACAGCCAGGGATACACAGAGAAACCCTGTCTTGAAAAACAAAAAACAAAACAGAACAAAAAAAATCGGTTGCGTGATTTCTACATAACACAGTAAGAACATTCTTCCAGTGACTGTGGAGACACCAGACAGGATGTGGGTGGTTTGGGAACCATGGTGAGGGTTACAGGTAGAGAGAGGAACAGCCACATGTCAAAACATGGTTCCAAGACATCACTAGAGGAGTTCCACTGAGGACAAGCTGGAAAGAATTGGCATGATGGAAGCTTGCAGACAAACCAGAGAAAGTTATTGTAACAATCCAGGCAAGACTTGAAGACTGCTCAGATCAGGGTGACAGCAGTAGAGGAAAGGAGACATGCCTGCAATGGGACATAATAAGAATCTAGAATGTTGGGCTGGAGAGATGGCTCAGTGGTTAAGAGCACAGGCTGCTCTTCCAAAGGGCCTGGGTTCAAATCCCAGCACACAGCAGGTCGGAACTGTCTGCAACAGCAGGCATGGTGGTGCACGCCTTTAATCTCAGCACTGGGGAGGCAGAGGCAGGTGGATCTTTGTTAGTTTAAGGCCAGCCTGGTCCACGACAGCCAGGGCTACACAGAGAAACCATGTCTCAAAAAAAAAAAGAAAGAAAGAAAAGGAAAAAAAGAATCTGGAATATGTTTCGCACAGTAAAAAAGATATAACAAATGTCAGGCACAGCTGTGCACACCTTTAATCCCAGCACTCCAGAAGCAGAGGCATATGGATTTCTGTGAGTTCAAGGTTGGCTTTATCTACATTAGTGATTTCCAGGCTAGCCCAGGCTGCAGAGAGAAATCCTGTCCGTATACATATGAACTATAAACTATTAATGCTTTAAATCTCTGTGGTCCAGAGGACAGCACTAGGATCCCCAAGTGGAGTGAGGAGAGGGGGACAGGTATGGAAGGGTGGAATTCACCTCAATTGGCAATCTTTCAGAAGAGGAAAGTTTCCATCACATGTGGCAGGTGGGCAGCACTGGAATATATCCCTCCTCCTCCCTTCCCTTCCTTGCCCTCCCCTCCCCTCCTATGCTCTGTAAAACATTTGACTTGGGGATCCAAGATGGTGGCAGCCTGCGTGGACATATTTTGATTTCGGGGTCAACAGTCACAAGGTGGCAAGTGTTGCAGGATGCTGTACAAAGGGCACAACCCCTTCTAAATCTCATCCAGCTACACAGGGACCACGGAAGATCCCTAGGCAGGACACCCCTTCCCACACTCGGACACGCTAGGAAGCCGCTGGACCCGGGAATCTGGATCACCCATCCCCCCAAAAGGAGAGACCCCCGGTAAGTTCCAACCTAATACCCAGCCGGCAGATTCAGAACCCACGCAGAGATAATCCCCACCCTACTGGGCACTCCCAGGTCTCACACAGACGATCCAAATATCTGGCGAAAGATTGCGACCCTTGGAAGTGAGCTCAGCTCGGCTGCAAAGTATCTTCAGATTGCAGATCGCAGTCTGTGATGTCACTGGCCAGTTTCCAAGCCACTGGAGCGGCAAGGCTATTGGAGCTGAACTACAGATTTACCCGCTATAGGAACCAACCCCAGGCAAACTGCAAGATATATGAAACTGTCATATATCGGACTTTTGTACTAGTACGGGCCCTTCTGGTGGGTAACCAGAGCTTACTTGTACACAGCTCCGCAACCTGGATTAGTTAGGTCTCCACCTGGGAGGCGGGGCTGAATGACTCACCTTACAGGTGTGGAGTAAGGCAACTCTACTCCTACACCAAAGCGCCCCCTTTGGACCCAAGTCCAGAAGACAGCAAAAAAAGTTCCACATGGCCAGAGGCCTCAGACAAAAAAAAAAAAAAAAACAAAAAACAAAACAACAACAACAAAAAAAAAAAAACAGAGCGAAATGTCTCCAACAAAAGAAAGCAACGCTATTCCGTCCAGCCCAAACCACCTCACCACAATTGAAACACATGAAAACGATGACAATTCTGCATTATGGAAAGTGATAGAGTCCCTTCAAGAAGAACTTAAAACTATGAAGGAATTCAAAGAAGCCACAATTTTACAAGTCAAAACAATGAATAACACCATTAAAGAGCTCCAAGCCAAGGTGACCCAGCTTGAACAGGAAAAGGATAAAGCAATGAAAGATCTCCAGGCAAAAACAAGCAAACTGGAGAAGGAAATGTACAAAATGAACAATACCATTCAAGACATGAAAATAGAAATGGAAGCAATAAAGAAAACACAGTCAGAGTTAAAAGAAGAAATGGAGAATCAAGAGAAGAGAACAGGAACTACGGATGTGAGTATGAAAAATAGGATGCAAGAGATGGAAGACAGGATCTCAGGCATGGAAGATTCGGTGGAAGAAATCAGTACAACATCCAAAGAAAATGAGAAGGCTAAAAAATCTCTCACTCACAACATTCAAGAAATCAAGGACTCAATGATAAGATGGAACCTAAGAATTATAGGCATAGAGGAAAGAGAAGACTCCTGACTCCATGGTCCAGGAAATATCTTCAACAAAATCATAGAAGAAAATTTCCCAAACCTAAAGAAAGAGATGCCAGTAAAAATCCAAGAGGCTTACAGAACACCAAACAGATTAGATCAGAAAAGAAACTCCTCTCGCCACATAATAATAGAAACTCCAAATGTAGAGAACAAAGAAAGGATATGAAAAGCTGTAAGAGAAAAAGGCCAAGTCACATACAATGGCAGACCCATCAGAATCACACCTGACTTCTCCTCAGAAACTTTAAAAGCTAGAAGGGCCTGGATGGATGTCCTACAAGCCCTGAGAGAACATAGGTGCCCAGCCAGACTACTATACCCAGCAAAACTCTCTATCAAAATAGAAGGAGAAAACAAGATATTCCATGACAAAATCAAATTCAATCAATATCTCCTCACAAACCCAGCCCTACAGAAGATCCGAGAAGGAAAATTCCAACACAGACAAGATAACTACACCCAAGAAAACAGAGGAAATAGAAACCTCCACAGCAACTAAACAAAAGAGAAACACAAGACAGCCAGCTACACCAAAATAATGGGAAATAACAACCCCTGGTCACTAATATCCATCAACATCAATGGACTCAACTCGCCAATAAAAAGACACAGACTTACAGACTGGACCTGTAAACAAGACCCATCTTTTTGCTGTATACAAGAAACACACCTCACTATTGAAGATAAACACTACCTCAGAGTAAAGGGCTGGGAAAAGGTTTTCCAAGCAAATGGACCCAGGAAACAAGCTGGAGTAGCCACCCTAATATCAAACAAAATAGACTTCCAATTGAAGTTAATAAAAAAAGACAGAGAAGGGCACTACATACTCATTAAAGGAAATATACACCAAGAGGTCATCTCAATATTGAACATCTATGCCCCAAATACAGAGGCACCTACATTTATAAAAGAAACACTTCTAAAACTTAAATCGCACATCGATCCAAACACTTTAATAGTGGGAGACTTCAACACCCCACTCACAACTATGGACAGATCATCAAGACAGCAGCCAAACAGAGAAATAATGAGTCTAACAGAGATCATGAACCAAATGGACCTAACAGATATCTACAGAACATTTCACCCAAACACAAAAGAATGCACCTTCTTCTCAGCACCTCATGGAACCTTCTCCAAAATCGACCATATAGTTGGACACAAAGATAGCCTCAACAGATACAAGAAAATTGAAATAACCCCTTGTATCTTATCAGACCACCATGGAATAAAGCTGGACTTCAATAGCAAAAGAATCAACAGAAAGTCTACACACACGGAAATTGAACAACTCTTTACTAGAGGACCACTGTCAGGGAAGAAATAAAGAAGGAAATCAAAGACTTCTTAAAATCCAACGAAAATGAAGACACAACATACCCAAACGTATGGGACACAATGAAAGCTGTGCTACGAGGAAAGTTCATAGCACTAAGTGCCTTCAAAAAGAAAATTGTGAGAGCACATATTAGCGAATTAACAGCTAAACTGGGTGAATCGGAAAAAAAAAAGAAGCAAACACTCACAAGAGGAGCAGAAGGTAGGAGATCATCAAACTTAGGGCTGAAATCAACAACTTAGAAACAAAAAGAACTATACAAAGAATCAATGAAACCAAGAGTTGGTTCTTCAAGAAAATCAACAAAATAGAGAGACCCTTAGCCAAATTAACTAAAAGACAAAGGGAGAAAACACAAATCAACAAAATCAGAAATGAAAAGGGAGAAATAACAACAGACATTGAGGAAATCCAGAGAATATTTGGAACCTACTTTAAAAATCTATACTCCACCAAATTTGAAAACTTAAGTGAAATGGACAATTTTCTTGATAGATTCCACCTACCAAAGCTAAATCAAGATCAGATAAACAGATTAAACAGCCCTATAACTCCTAAGGAAATAGAAACAGTCATTAAAAATCTCCCAACCAAAAAAAGCCCAGGGCCAGATGATGGCTTTAGCACGGAATTCTACCAGACCTTCAAAGAGGAGCTAACACCAATACTTTTCAAACTCTTTCACAAAATAGAATCTGAAAGAACAGCCAAACTCATTCTATGAGGCCACAATCACCCTGATTCCTAAACCACACAAAGACCCAACAAAGAAAGAGAACTTCAGACCAATCCCCTCATGAACATAGATGCAAAAATACTTAATAAAATACTAGCAAACTGAATTCAAGAACACATCAAAAGTATCATACACCATGATCAAGTAGGCTTCATTCCAGGAATGCAGAGATGGTTCAACATATGAAAGTCTATCAACGTCATTCACCATATAAACAAGATGAAAGAAAAAAAACCACATGATAATCTTGCTAGATGCAGAAAAAGCATTTGACAAAATCCAACACCCCTTCATGCTAAAAGTTCTTGAGAGAACGGGCATACAAGGACCGTACCTAGAAATATTAAAGGCAATATACAGCAGGCCAGTGGCCAACATCCAAATAAATGGAGAGAAACTTGAAGCATTTCCTCTAAACTCAGGGAAAAAACAAGGATGTCCACTTTCACCATATCTCTTCAATATAGTACTTGAAGTTCTTGCTAGAGCAATAAGACAACTAAAGGACATCAAGGGGATGAACATCGGAAACGAAGAAGTCAAATCATCCCTATTTGCAGATGATATGATAGTATACATTAGCGATCCCAAAAATTCCACCAGAGAACTCTTACAGCTGATAAACACCTTCAGCAAAGTGGCTGGATACAAAATTAATTCAAAAAAATCAGAAGCCCTTCTTTATACAACAAAAAAATATACTGAGAAAGAAATAAGGGAAACAACCCCCTTCACAATAGCCACAAACAACATAAAATACCTTGGGGTAACTCTAACCAAGCAAGTAAAGGACCTGTACAACAAGAACTTCAAGCCCTTGAAGAAAGAAATGGAAGAGGCCTTTAGAAGATGGAAAGATCTCCCATGCTCATGGATAGGTAGGATCAACATAATAAAAATGGCCATCCTACCAAAAGCAATATATAGATTCAATGCAATTCTTATCAAAATACCAACACAATATTTTACAGACTTGGAAAGAGCTATTCTCAATTTCATATGGAAAAACAAAAAGCCCAGAATAGCTAAATCAATCCTGTACAATAAAAAAACTTCTGGAGGTATTACCATCCCAGATTTCAAGCTGTACTACAGAGCAATAGTTGTAAAAACAGCATGTATTGGTATAGAAACAGACCAGTAGATCAATGGAATCGAATTGAAGATCCAGAAATAGACCCACACACTTATGGCCACCTAATTTTTGACAAAGAAGCCAAAACGGCACAATGAAAGATGGACAGCATCTTCGACAAATGGTGTTGGTCCAACTGGATGTCCACTTGTAAAAGAATGAAATTAGATCCATACTTATCACCTTGTACAAAACTTAAGTACAAGTGGATCAAAGACTTTAACATAAGGCCAGTCACACTAAATCTACTAGAAGAAAAAGTGGGAGAAACCCTCGAACTCATTGGCACAGGAGACAACTTCCTGAACAGAAGAACACCAACAGCTCAGGACTTGAGATCAACAATCAATAAATGGGACCTCATGAAACTGAAAAGCTTCTGTAAGGCAAAAGACACTGTCATTCGAATAAAACGACAGCCTACAGACTGGGAGAAAATCTTCACCAACCCCACATCTGACAGAGGGCTAATATCCAAAATCTACAAAGAACTCAAGAAATTAAATGCCAAGAAACCGAATAATCCAATCAAAAAATGGGGGACAGAGCTAAATAGAGAATTCAC
>CAJQZJ010033053.1:4562951-4578236 GCA_907164525.1 Lophiomys imhausi
CCAACTGTAGACAGAATGCTGTCCAAAAAGGACAAAACCTGGAAGCAGGTAAGTCGACAGCCTAGCTCTGCCAAGACAGGGTAGGTAAGTCCTTCATAACCCCTGCTCTACAATCAATGTCTGTCAGAGAAACGGGGCCAAATGACTGAAGATCGATGCTGTAATGTATGGAGAGAAAATGGGAACTGTCCAGGCAGCCACTGGTATTACATTTCTTAGTTTGGGAAGCTGCAGGCCCTGTACTTCCTGTAAAATCAGATATATTTATCCCTCTCAGGTCTCTGAGGTGGTTGAAGAACAGATATCTAGAGTCTCATAATTAAATTTTGAGTTGTTTAGGAGTCAAGAGAGTGTTATAGATCTAAGAAGATACTTTTAAAATTGTGTTGCAAGTTAGTATGAATGTTGAGTCAGATATAGAACTTTAAACTCATGGAGATGGTTAGATAGTAGAATGTTAAAGTCAGGTACCAAATACATATGGACTGGACATTGGGAATGTACGCTAAGCCATATAACCCTCATAACTGTGGTCTAATTACCTCTGTTGTTTTGTATTGTATTTATTATTATAAGAGAAAGAGCCATTTTTTGGACTGAAAGGGGAAACTGTAGGGGCAAATAAGATATACCTTAAACTTAAAAGAAAAAAAAAGGGAAGAGGATGGGGAGGTTGAGGGTGGGAGGGTGGGACTGGAGCGGGAATAGGGAGGGGACTGCGATTGAGATGTAACTTGAAGAAATAAAAAATAAAGGGAAAAAAACATTTGACTCATTGACACAAGAGAAAAGATTCATAACTATTAGAAACCCACAATTTCAACATGCCTAGGAAGTTAGCAATATAAATTGCAAAGCATAAGAGTGCTGTTACAGTATTACAAGGTATAAGAACAAGACATTTTACTAACTAGAAAAGGAGAACAGACTGACTGACCTCAGGCTTGAAGAGTCAATAGCATATGGCTTCCTTCTTGTCTGTATACTTAAATTCAGCCAAAGTGAGTTCTGTCCATTATAACCAATAAGATTCATCATATTCATTTTTTGATGTTTTTAATCTTGGAACTCACTTTTGAGAAAATGTGGTATAAATTGAAGGAATAATTGGTGGTCCCTCAACACAGAGGTCCTGCACATTCACATTCTGGCTATGAGACAATTGCTGTACTTTCTGCTTCCAGATTAATTTGTGCCACCTTGGTTACTGTTTATTTCAGAATGTCCCCATCTAATCTAAATTTGAATGCAGTCATTGTTAACTTGATCAGTTTGAGAAACGTACAGGGCTTTAAGGAGGCAGGGCGTAGAGTATGTTTATTATCTTGTTTTGATAGAGGATTAGCTGTGGGGAAGATGCATGTCTTACACAAGAAACGTACCCTCCCATGAGATGGAGTCCTGATTAATTAAAAAAAATTAAATTAAAAATAAATAAATAGACCAAAGGAATCAAGCTGAACAACAGCTTTGCCCTTTTCTCTGAGTCCTGAATCATTGAGATGTGAAAGGTCTTTGCCTCCTGCTGCCTTAAACATCACATGCCTTCCCTGCCATGATGGAATGTATCCCTATAACTGTGAGCCAAAATAAACTGTACCCCTATAATTGTGAGCCAAAATAAACTGTACCCCTAAAACTGTGAGCCAAAATAAACTGTTCCTGCCTCTAGCCACTTGGTCATAGCAGTAACAGAATAGTGACTAATACAGTGAACAGTTAGCCAACCCTAGGCCACATGCCTGATTTTATGAGGGTTCCCACAGGTCTTCTCCAGTGAAAATTCCATATGATAGAAGTGATGTAATTTTCTAAGGGAAAACTGAGGTATTTTGTGAGATGTCAAGCATTCTTTGAAATGGGTAACAAGAGACTAGGTGCTTGCTCTCAGGCAGAAAAAATTGTGGAGAAGTATTTTATATTAGACATAAAAATATTTTCTGATGACTTAGGGAACAGACTAACTGGGTTGGTGAAATAATAAACCCCTAGTCACTCAAAGAACTCACATGTAAGCTAGAACATTGTTGGTGAGTAATATTTGTGGGGGTTAATAATCTACAAAGGGATTATATAACTTGTCTGGCTACTCAGGGTTCTTCATAAGGAAAAGAAGGAAAAGACATTTACAGTTCTGTAACTATAAGTTGGATGTTGTAGTGGTTTGAAAGAAAATGGCACCTATAGGCTCATAGGGAGTGACACTATTAGGAGGTGTAGCTCTGTTGAAGGATTTGAATTACTGGGGAAGGTCTCATAAACTCAAGCTAAGCCTAGTTGCTCTGTCTCTTGCTGCTGCCTGTGGATTAATTTGTAAAACTCTCAGCTCCTTCTCCAGCACCATGTCTGCCTGCACAGCACCATGTTTCCTTCCATGACAATAATGGGCTAAACCTCTGAAATGCAAACTAGCTCCAATTAAGTGTTTTCATTTATAAGAGATGTCATGGTCATGGTGTCTCTTCCCAGCAGTAGAACCCAAACTAAGGCAGATGCCTAATACTAGTTGAATTGAAGACATTGGGGGAAGCTAACACAGCCAATGTCATGTAGTATTGGCAGATAAAAGCTCAATGGAACAGAACTTATGAATTCCAGAATTTCTGGAATTAGAGCACACACATGGTGTTGGAAAAAGTTCTTGTACTGCCCTTTCTGAGGCATTCTCTAATTGGATAATAAAAGTCACTGATGGTCATTTAGGGGGGCAGAGAGAGAATAGGAAGTTGGGACTTCCTGGGAGAAAGAAAGAAACCATGGGAAGAGACAGAGGAAGCCCTTTCTTCCCGTCAAGATTTGAAAGCTACAGGAGGTCTCAATGTGAGCTCTGAAGGTACAGCAAGCCACATGGACTGGTTGGGATTAGGTGGAGGGTTAATTTAGATTAGCTAGTTGAAGTCTCCCCAACTATGGCCTAAGCATTGAAACATTAAAAGATCTTGGTATATTTAATTATTGGGAAAAAGGCCACCCTTGGTCAGGGCTTTATCACCAGGACAGGTCAGGCTGTCAGCTAAGGCAGGCCTGCTGGCATCCCACCTGCTCCACTGGCCTAATATAACAGTTTATACTTATTAATAAATGTATTTATTAACAGAGTTTTGGTTACAGGTGGCAAAAGGCCGAAGCAGGTTTCAGGCTTCCAGCTAAGGCAAGTCAGGCCTGCCAGGTCTATAGGCCTCCTGCCAGGCCACCGCCAGGTGCCCTGCTGGCCTAATATAATAGTTTATAGTTATTAATAAATATCTTTGTTAACAAGGTTGTGGTTTCACACACTGTACATTGATTCTTCAGAAAATTGTCAAGACAATTCAGTGGGGAAAGGATAGTCTTTTTGACAAATCACACAGAGACAACTAGATACACAGAGCTGATGAATGAACCTCTTTCAATTTTCTTTCACATGACACACACACACACACACACACACACACACACACACACACACAAATGAGCTCCATACATGACACACCCCAACGCAAGACAAAAATTCAACATTCTTAGAGGATACCATAGGAAAATATCCTCATCTCTTTGAAGAATGCAAATATTTTTTAGATCGCTGAACTGGTTCTAAGCATCAAAGGACTTGGAAGTCAACTTCTACTTTGTCATTGGTGGCACCCGTAGGGGCCTTTATTTTATTGTCAGTTTCCTCTTCATCTGAATTAAATGAAAAATTATACATAAAATATTGATCACACTGTCTTTTACATAGTACACACCATCTAAATGATAACTATTAATGTAAATAGAAGTAGCTACCCCACTGTTGGTCTTTGATAAGATTTGCCTGGATGCTGAATCCACCCCACAGTTGTCAAGTATCTAAACAGCAGACAGGATAAACCCAAAGCTGAGTCTTGTGACATGTGCTTCCTTAAATCTAGAGTTTTTAAAGCTCTGGTCATCTTTTTAAAATTAAGAAATTTGTCTACAGGCCATACCACCCTGAAAGAGCCTGATCTCCTCTGAAAATTGAGAAATTTCCGGGCATGGTGGTGCACATGCCTTTAATTCCAACACTTGGGAGGCAGAGGCAGGTGGATCTCTGTGAGTTCAAGGCTAGCCTGGTCTATAAAGCAACTCCAGAACAGCCAACACTACAGAGAAACCCTGTCTAAAAACAACAACAACAACAGAGAGAGAGAGAGAGACAGAGAGAGAGAAATTAAACCAGGTGGTAGTGGCATATGCCTTTAATTCCTTGGAATTATTGATATACAAATGGTCAGTAGTTGTGTAACAGTTTGAACATCATTAGTAATTATGATACTAGTACAAATTGAAGCATAATAAAATATCACTGTAAACCAACTAAAATGAGTAGTTTTAAAAACTGCCAACACCAAGTATAGATAAGAATATGGAACAGTAAATACTTTCTCATGCTGCTGGAAGGACTGTCAAATGGTGTGCCCACCTTGGATGCCATTTTGGTAGTTACACATAAAGCCTAGAAGTTCTGCTCCTGGAAATTTGCCTAAGAGAAATGAAAACAGACATCCACACAAAGGCTGAACTATGAATGTTCACAGCAGCTTTATTCATGGCAGGCAAAATGTGGTGACGGTGTCTAGCAACAGGATAATGTATAAATAGACTTTAGTGGGAACACTAAACACGACTTTGTTTGAACTACTCATTAATCATAAGTATTTGCCTACTTATACATGCACATTAATCTAGACATATTTCAAAGTCTTAAATTACATAAGCCCAGCATAAAGGGGTAAATATTGCATGATTCTATGTTAAAAATTTTTAAAAATATTAGTTCGCAGGAACAAAAAAAAAAAAAAAACAAAAAATAAAAAACAGAATACCTTTGGTGAGGGGCAAAGAAAAAGTGACAACCAAAGGGTATGTTTGGGGATAATAAAAACATGTCTTTATATTGATTGGAGCAAGGGAAACACAGTATATACGTGATTTTATTTTCTCAAAATATATTCAAGAAAACATTTCAATAGTAATGCAATTTACATATTAAAAATTTTTATTTAAACCATTAAAAAACAAACTATTGCAGTATATACATTTCCAATCACTAAATTATATCCTAACTTATTAATTTCTTTATTTTTTTATGGTAGGATCATGCTATGTAACTAAGGGAGACCATGAAAGCACTCTGCTGCCTCAGCCTCCCGTGTGCTGGGATTACAGGCATTGGCCATATGCTTGCCAATCCCCAGCTGATACTCCCCCGGAAGCAGATAACTTTATCACTTTTTTCCCTATACTAATACAAACCCTGGAGATGATGAATGCCTCAAAACTATTTTCCTAGTTGCTAGTGAGAACCTAGTCAAAACAAGAGATGTTGGTAAGGTTACTCCCTTTATTCCTCTTAAAATAGATTTTCTTCTCATCTCCCTAATAACTTCCTAGTCTTATATCAATTTTCATCCTTTACCCCTTTCAAAAGTTACTATTTAAGACCATTCACTAATACTTGGGCAACATAGATCAAATAGCTACTTCTTTGTACACAGCAAACTGAGAAATGCCCATTGAGTCCTTTGATGTTTTGCAGTCTGGCCATTTGGTTTTGAGTTGGTGAGTCACTAAGTTCCTTATAGACTTTGAGTATAATCATCGTAAAGGATAAATAGCTGTAGAGCAGCACCTCATGTTTTATGGGTTAGCTTCTCACCCTATGTATTCCTTCCTTTGTTTGTTTGGGGTTTTTGCTTGTTTGTTTTTATTTTAGTCTGAGGCAATCTCCTTTGTCGGCTCATATTTTGTTGAATACGGTCTTGCTACCAAAATAATTTTGCAGATTTCATGTGAAAATGACCACCTTTAATAACAACACTTTGGAGGCAGAGGCAGGTGAATCTCTGTGAGCTCAATGCCTGTTTTGTCTATATAGTAAGCTCCAGACCAGCCAGGTTTATACAATGATACCTTAAAAAAGTTTTCTGTTATGATTTCTGCTACTATTTGTATGGTTTGGAGTCATATGTTTACATCTAATTCACTTAGGCTACACCGGTGTAATTTCACTCTTAGGCACACAGACAGTAGTTTTCAAAGCACCTCTGCTTGAGAGATGAATCACTTTGTTTTTAATTGTGTGGTCTGTGTTAAATTCTACAAATATCTATTGAAAGCAAAGTTGTGAAATGTGTTGTACTAAAATTAAACAAACAGAACAAACTTAAGTATTTTACAATCTTGTGAAAGATTAACAAATTCTAAAGATCTGTAATCTAAAGCAGAAAAAATATATCATAATAAGAGATATATGCAATGTTATAGAAACTTAGGGAAGGAGCACGCCATTTATGACATATTAATCAACAATTTATCACTGAGTTGTGTTTGCTGGTTTGATTGTTATGTTTATTGTCTCAAGACAAGGTCTTACTTTGTAGCTCAGGCCAGCCTTAAACTCAAAGCAATCTTTTTGTCTAAATTTCCTGTCTTAGTTACTTTTCTATTGCTATAAAGAAACACCATCATCATGGCAACTCATAAAATAAAGCATTTAATTTAGGGTCTTACAGTTTCAGAGGGTGAATCCACAACCATTCATGACCATCATGGCTAGGAGCAAGGCAGCAGATAGGAAGGCATGGTACTGGAGCAGTAGCCAAGACCTCACATTTTATCTGGAAGTTTAGAGGCAGCTAGTCAACTAGGATAGTGAAGGATTTTGAAACCTCAAAGCCCATCCCCAGTGACTCTTCCTCCAACAAAGCCACACCCCCTAATCCTTCCCAAACAGTTCCACCAACTGAGGAACAAGCATTCAAACATATGAGCCTATGGAGGCCATTCTCATTCAAACCATCATATCACCTCTTAAATGCTGGACTTACAGGCTTAAAGTTATGAGGACAGGGAGGTTTTAAAGGGGATCCTGGAAGTTTATTCAGGATTTTGATAGGCAGAGATGATTTCAGAAAGTTTTATGTTCAGAGGAATATTAAGGATAAAGCCCAAGAGTCCAGAAAGCATTGGAAGACTTCAGGAAGGAATTTGTGTGTTTAACTGAAGCATGGCCTTCATCAAGTGTCACAGTTGACGATGCAGGTTAAAGTCAGGTCTGGAAAATTTGGAGTGGAAGGCTAAAGGAGCTTAACTTGTATTCAAAGTAAGAACCCTCTGTTACACACAGTATAACAAATGCATGTTTGGTCTTGTGTTTAAGGAAGATTGAGATGCAAGGACAGTTGAAGGGAGAAGGGGCTTCCAGATAAAGAGGAAACCTGAAAGTCCAACTCAATACTAAATAAACAAATGAACAAATGAAGAAGAAAGAAACTAAAAGGGCTGGAGTGAGAACTCACCTATTATGAGCACTTGCTGCTCTTGCAGAGGACCTGAGTTCGATTCCCAGCAGCCATGTGGCAGCTCACAACCATCTGTAGTCCAGGGTCAAGCAATCTCCTAACAGTGAAGGGCGCTTACCACATACACACTCTCACAGAGACAAACATATTTGTACATAATACTAACAAAAACTAACAAATCTTTGAGAAAAAAAAAGACAAAGAGGAAGGTGAATAGAAGTGGCACTGTAGAAGGAATATCTTGTGTACTACATCACCTGTCCCCCCCCCAAAAAAATCTATGGCCTACAGGAAAGGGTAGAACAGAAGGCAGGACATCTGGTAGGAGAAAGGACTCTGGGAAAGAGCCAGGTAAGGGAGAGTCACCCAGGAAGACGTGAGGAGGAGACACGCCTAAAGGCTGAGCAGAGGTAACCAGCCACGTGGCAGAACTTAGACTAGAATCAATGGGTTAATTAAGTTATGGGTTAATCAGAGACTGAGCCTAACTGTATGGCCTAGGTATTTGTAAATATATTTTGAGTGGCAGAGTCCTATTTCTGGGAACTTGGGGCTGGAAGAAAGAACACACACTACAAAATGCCACTTTTAAGTTTTCCCAGGATTCAGCAGTATATTACAGGTAAGACAGGAGAGGGAAGAGGATAACCATTAACCAAGCACATGTGCACTTCAGTCCTGGGCCCACGGGAGACTGAGGGATGCAGGCAAGAAGATAGGAGAGGTGGGGCTGGAGAGATGGCTCAGCGGTTAAGAGCACTGGCTGTTCCTCCAAAGGATCCGGGTACAAATCCCAGCACCCACATGGCAGTTCACAGCTGTCTGTAATTGCTGGTGTGGTAGCGCACACCTTTAATCCCAGCACTAGGGAGGCAGAGGCAGGCAGATCTCTGTAAGTTCAAGGCCAGCCTGGTCTACAAAGTGAGTCCAGGACAGCCAGGGATATACAGAGAAACCCTGTCTCAAAAAACAAAACAAAAAAAAAATATATTATGGGGCAGAAACAAGGAGAACACTTATTTTATCAACAGAAATTAGGAAGTTAGAAGTCAGCTTCATTTAGATGTGGTAAGCTTTGTGTTTAAGTGGAACATTTAGGTGGTGATCTGTAATAGACATTGAAAATAAACAAGGGGGCCAAGCAGCCATGCCTAGGAATCATAAACATTCCAGATAGCAGACTTAGCAAGAAGTATTGATAAGTTTACCAAAATAAAACCTGTAGAGAGAAAGTCCCTAGGTATTACAAGCCCTCACCATCATCCTTGTAAATACTATCTAGTAATTAGTGTGCTCTGGGAACCATGCCAAGAATCCCCCATGTATTAATTATCATAATAAAGCAGAATGTGAATTATAATTATGACTAATTAATTATTAATAAACACTATAAGAGTTAATTTTCCAGAAATAGAATCCTAGATGGCTTCAAGGTTAGCATATGAAGAAGATAGAGAAAGGGGGACGGAAAGAACACTAGATATTATTATTTTCTTCCAAGAATGGCAAGTCTCCAGAGTCGTTAATTGTTAAAACAGAAATTCATAATCAGCTTTTTTCTAATGGAGTGACACTGGGCATATCATCTACTTCAAGGAAGGCCTCATGTTCAGGAGTAGTTGACCAACATATAATGGACCCAACAATCAATTTTTTTATGTGTGCTTTTATTTACAGTTTAGTATCTTTGGGGAGGGGCTATTGATTTATTTGTTTTAGTGGTTTGGGGGGATTTTGTTGTTGGATTGGGTTTTTGTTTGATTTTTTTTTTAGTATTGAGAAAGAACTCAAATGTGGGGAGGGAGGGGAAAGGATCTGGAAGCAGTTAGGGGAGTGGAAGACTATGATCAAAATATATTTAAATTTAAATTTTGGTTTAAATAGTAAGAATATAATAAAAAGAAAAAATTCACTATTATGAAGAACATTTAATGTATATGTCTTCAAATCACTGGATTGAAAAAGCCTATGGGATATACTTGCTGTATGTTGATAATCTAAGCACACAGTTCTAAAATATATACTTATAACTTGTTAGAAATATAGATTTTTGAAAGTCCATTGTAATGAAAACTATAAACAATCCCTTTGTATAAATTTACATGGCAAATAAACAAAAATACAAAGATTTAAGTGACATCATTTAAAAGATAACCATATAATATATAGTATGTTTTTATATATGCACATAAGTGATTATAAATTTTATTTTAAAATGTTTTTGGACATTATTGACTATATGAATTTTAGATCAGGAAAAAGATTTCAACAAAATTTAAACAACAGAATTATGAAATCATATATTCTAGCCATACTATAATAAAAATAGAGAAACAAGGAAAGGACAAATACTTCTTAGGTTGGCCTACAGACTTGATGCAATCCCTGTCAAAGTCCCAAGCTTAACCTAAGTTCATATGAAAATGTAAAGAACCCAAAATAGTCAGAACAATATTGAGAAAGCAAACCAAGTGGAGGAAATATATTTCCTGATTTCAGAATCATCACAAAGCCCTAATAATCACAGCTGTGTGCTGATGGCATTAACCATAGACATGCACAACAGTGGAATTAATCCAAACATCTGTAGCCAATTTTTAAAACTCAGGGAGTCAGTACCCATTGATATGAAAAAATAACCTCTTGAGTAAATGGAGTTGGGAGGTAAAATTATAAAACTATTGGTTACTTAACATCACTGTGACTAAATACTTTAAAACAGTGGTCCTCAACCTGTGACTTGCAACCCCTTTGGGGGTTGGGGTGACATATCAAATATCCTGCATATTTACATTATGATTCATAACAGTAGCAAAGTTACAGTTATAAAGTAGCAATGAAAATAATTTTATGGTTGGAGGGGGGTCACCAGCACATGAGGAACTATATTAAAGGGACACAGAGTTAGGAAGGTTGAGAACCACACACTGCTTTAAAAGGAAAAGTTTAGTTGGGCTTACTGTATCAGAGAGCTTTCAGCACATCATGTGGCGAGACATCACCGAAGGGGCCGTAGGACTCAGAGGCAGATGATGCTACCTATAAGTTATGGACCACAAAGCAGAAGGCCCAGGCAAGACCCTTGAGTAGGGATAGTCTTCAGTGGTTTGCTCTCTTAAAGGTTCTACAGCTTTCAAAATAGTATTACAAGGTGGGAGCCAAGAATTCAAAAACACGAGTCTGTGGTGGTTATTTCACACTCAAATAATAACCTTTGGTCTCTGGCTCCCAAAGCTCATGGACTTTCTCATAATGCAAAATACATTCAGAATAACTTCTAAACTCCCACAGCGTTAACAGTCTCAACAGTGTCCAAAGTCTTTACAGAAACCCTCTAAACTAAGAAAAAGAAAGTTGTATTCTTCTAATGCACAAGGACACATAGTAAGTATTCCCATTTCAAAGGAAGGGGTGGGGAAATGCCATGGACAATGCAAGACTGAATCCAAGCAAGACCAGCAATGCATCCTGTAGTTTCACATCAGGCAGACGGGACATGTGCTGGCATCCTTGGTACTCCAGTCTCTGGTAGATCCTTCCCTGCAGAGGAAGGATCTGTAGTGACACACATGAGTAACCAGTAGACCTGGCTTCACTTTTTGCCTACAGCTTTCCTCAGCAGATGTCTCATGACCTGGCATGGACAACATTGTGGAGTGTTTATTGACACTTGGGCATTGGATTCAGAGCTATAGTCCACTTGGAAATTCCCTACAGAGATTCTAATTGTGGGCCACCATGCTTCCCCTCATAGGCTTTTCTATAGAACATGGGTGCAAGTCTCTAAGATCTGTCACTCTTGCATCCTGCATGCCTGCAAAGCAAGCAGCACATGCACGATACCAGAGTTCTGTTCCACAATCCCCTTTATTGAGACAGTTGCCATGCTTCGGCCTTCTAGCTCATGGCTGAACCAAGGGGAGCATTTTCCTTGGCAGAATCCCTTCACCTCTTTCTTTTTTAATGAAAATCTTTCAAACAGATTTTCTTTTTTTATATCCTGGAGCTTTTATAGGCCATGTTTTCCCCTCAAGAAACCGTTCCTATCCTAGTACAAAGTGAGAGGTGTCTTTTCAACGGTGCTAATGTCTTCAACAACTACTGCCACTTTGTTCCTGTTTCCTCTGTCTGGAACTTTAACTACATTCCCAGTTCTCTCCTCCCCAAACTGTACATTATCCACACCCTTCTGCCTCTTTTTGCTCCCAGTTCTCACTATACACCTGATTAAATAAAGGCATCAAGTAATAATAATAGAATAGCCTGAATGTTATGCTGTTTTGAAATTTCCTCCAGCGAAGTAAAAAGCTCATTACTCTTGAGTTCATTTTCACTCCAATTTTCAAGACAGAACTTAGATTGTTTGCCACCATGTAACAGGAATGGCCTCCAGTCCAGTTCCAGTAGAGTCTTTATTCCCAACCAAAACTTCCTGTGTACAGTCTTTACTGCCAATACTCCTCACAACATTCCAGTTTTTAGAACTCTCAACAGAATCATCTGTTAAGTGTAGCTTACTGCGGTGTATGGCTTCTCTAGCAAACAGCTCCAAATTCTTCCACATTTTCTAACCAACCAGTTCCACAGGCACAAAGACCTCACAGTGGAATTTATTGCAGCCACAGTCTCATTCTTCTCACTGTTTCTGTAGTTCTTGTATAGCCATCTTCAAATACTCAAGGGAGAAAAAGGTTGTTTTGGCTCATGGTTTCAGGGGACTTTGAGTTCTTTATGGTGAGGGCAGGGGAGAATGAAAGCTTGAGAGCTCAGTCTGTGGCAGCAGAACCATGAGGCAGTAACCTTTCACATGGTGTAGACCGCAGGAAGCAGAGAGCACAGATCAGAACCATGGGTGGTATCATCTTCCAGAGGCTGCTCCCAATAACCTACTTCTACCAGCAAGGTCCCACATCCTAACGGTGCTACAGCCTTCGAAGTAGTGCCACAACCACAACTAGAGACTGAGTGTTTAAAATGTGAATCTGTGGGCAGGCTCAAACCATAATAGAAACCAAAGGTATCATTCTTCACCATTTAACATTAACTCTTAATTATGACATTAAAATCATACAGATGAGGAAAAACATGAATTTGACTTTAAAATTTTTATCCTTAAAAGGATACTGTGGTAAGAGTTTTGTTTATTTAAAAACCCAGTTATGATACCGTAATGTTTTTGTTCAATCCCAGATGTGGGGTTGCTTCAGTTAGTCCACAGGTATAATCAATATGTGCCTCACATGCTAGCAGGGGTGTGGCTTAGCCAGCTGGAGAGAGTTAACTCTGAAGGAGAGGTTATAAAAAGCCAGAGCCCTGAGAAGTAGGGAGCTCTGAGGAAGGAAGAGGTTGCTGTTCTCCTTGTTGCTGTTCCCCACCACCACTGCTACTGATTTGCCTGCTGCTGTGTTTCCTGGTTTGCAGGTTGGTTGTGCATGGTGTTGCTGGTTTGCTGGATTTCTGGATACCCTGATTACTAAGACTGGTATTACCCCAAAGAACTCAATGACCCTAATTAGCAGGAAATAGTTCAAAGGTCCATCTTTTTCCTTTTAGCCTTCTTTCTCTCCCACCTAGTGTTGGGGGGTTGGAAGGAACAAAGGTTGGAAGGGAGGTAAAGGTATTAAGTATAGTAAAATAATTAGAGTGTATAATAAAACAAAAATAATATTATGCCAACCTTCAATAGGATACTATCAAGAAAGCAAAAATACAACCTAACATAGGAAATAATATTTACATATTATATATCTGTTTATATATACATAAATCTTATATGTACAAACACAGCATGAATGAAAACATATGCATGCATATATATATGTACACACACATATGTGTGTGTGTGTTTGTATACATATACTTGCAATGCAAGTAAAGTATAAAATGATAGAGTTAGTTTGATCAACAATCTGGAAGTTCTTCAAACTCAAAGTTAAATTTGAGATCCCTGTAAGTAATCAAGATCCTAGCATTTCTTAACAGAACTTGGCAAGATTATTTTAAATATCCCATTGTTGAAAAAAGCATGGTTGAAGGAAGTAGTTTTTGTGTACGGCAACCACACACCATAACTGGGTGTACCCAATCATCACAGGATCATCTGTCTACCAAAGGCTTATGCACAATGGACAAGGTAATATAAAATTCCTATAACCGGAGCTGACAGGTGTATATTTCTACAAAGAGCAAAAGAAATAAGTGATCAGTCTGCTGTGTCTCTTCTCCTGAACTCACTAAGTAGAGGTGGCATTCTATGCTCCCTGGCCTGGGGAATTTTGAAGCCGGGATGTGGATGAGTATGTGACCAGCCAACCTCCTGCTCCTGTAGCCACACCATGCTTTCCTGCTGGAATGGCCCTGTTCCTGTGGAACTGTGAGTTAAAATAAACCCTCCCCCTTTTTTTATTTAAATACTTTATTTTTTTTTCTTCAAGTTACATCTCAGTGACAAACCCCTCCCTATTCCCCCTTCCTATCCCGCCCTTCCACCCTCTTCCCCCCAGAAGTTTCCCCTTTCAGTCCAACAGATGGTTCCTTCTCTTATAACAGTAAGTATTATACAAAACAACAAATATAAATATGCCACATTTATGAGAGTTAAATGGCGAGTATACCTTCCCCATGTCCAGTTTATACATATTTGGCTCCTGACTTTAACATTCTACTATCTAACCATCTCCATGAGTTTAAAGGTCTATATGTGACTCAACATTCATACTAACTTGCAACACACTTTTAAGACTATCTTCTTAGATCTATAGCACCCTCTTGATTCCTAAACAACTCAAAATTTAACTATGAGACTCTAGCTGTCTATTCTTCAACCACCTCAGAGACCTGAGAGGGATAAATATATTTGCTTATATAGGAAATGCAGGGCCTGCAGCTTCCAAAACTAAGAAAGGACATACCAATGATTGCCTGGACAGTTCCCATTTTCTCTCCATACATTCCTGGATCAGTCTTCAGCCTTTGGGTCCTGTTTCTATGACAGACATTTGTTGTAGAGCAGGGATTATGAAGGACTTACCTACCCTGTCTTGGCAGAGTTAGGCTGTCGACTTCCCTGCTACCAGGTTTTGTCCTTTTTGGACAGCAGTCTGTGTGCAGTTGGTGCAAGGGTTTTTTTCATGCCAAGAGATAGGCTTGCCACTAATTCAACCATCTTACAGTGGAGGATCTTCGATGCTTATCTTCTACTTGGAGAAGAATAGGGGGTGTTGTCAGGTGCTGATATGTCTCGATATCAAAAAAATCTTGATTTAAGATAACATCTTTGAATGCCATATTCTGCAGATCTCTTGGGGTTTTTGAAGATGCCCTATCCATCTCTTGTATTTAGATAAGCAAATGTTGCTTGTCTCTTAGCAACTTGATTACTGGGTAGTTTAGAGAATATCTGTGATAGACTGTCATAGTAGCTAACAAAGTGACATGTTTGCATGACTAGGAGTTTATTTTACTTAACTATCCTAGATCGTTTTAGACGGTTGGTATTAAGAGGTCAGAGCTTCACATTTTATTTTTAAGTATCTCTAGGTATGATACCATTAGGAAGCGTTACCTTTAAATTTGTATCAATATACAAAGATATATTCAATTGTGGTTAAATATACTCTTATTTATGTATCAATATACAAAGATCAATGCCTATGTAGCCCAATACAATCTTAATATTACGTCCATATGCAAGGGTCAATACCATTGTGGCCCACTATAATCTTAATTTTGTATCAGTATACAAAGATCAATACCGATGTAATCCAGTACAATCTTATTTTTGCACAATAAACAATGGTCAGTACCACTTTAGCCAAATAAACTACTAATTTTGTATCAATATACAAAGGTATAAGGGCATATTCAATAATCTGCCCCTTCTTCTTGGACCTTCCTGTGCTATGTCTATATCTCATTTTTCTCAAGCCCATGCACTCCTACATAGGAGAGGAAGAAGGATACAGAAAAGGAAAAGTAGGAA
>CAJQZJ010033053.1:4578636-4622489 GCA_907164525.1 Lophiomys imhausi
TGACCCTTCCGTCTTGTTCCTCTGGGGTGGAGTGTCCCTGCCTAACAGTCTCTCACCACAGATCAGGACTCATATGAGGGCCAAGAGCCTCTTCATTCACCGGGGGCCTACGAGGCAGTACTGCCAGTGAAAGATGTCTCCTTGCTACTGGGGGAATACTAAAAAAAAAGACCAACAAACACACAAACCCACAAAAACAAAGAATATCAACAAAAAAAGAGAGGAAAAAGAGAAGGGAAAAGGAAAAAGAAAAAAGAAAAAAGGAAGGAAAAAGAAAAAGATAAAAAAAAAATTTATGTCCATGTTCCTTTTGGTGTGTTGGTTGTAGTACAGATATCCTGTACGATATAGTTAAAATCCTACTATAAGTGAATAGATGCCATGTGCATCTTTCTGAGACTGGGTTAGCTCACTCAGGATGAGCTCCTCTAGATCCATCCATTTGGTTGCAAATTGCATGATTTCATTGTTTCTTATAGCTGAGTAATATTCCATTGTATAGATGTACCACAATTTTTTAATCCATTCTTCAGTTGAGGTACATCTGGGTTGTTTCCAATTTCTAGCTATTACAAATAAGGCTGCTATGAACATAGATGAGGAGACTTCCCTATGTCTCCGTGAGAGGTCCTTTGGGTGTATACCCAGAAGTGGTATGGCTGGGTCCTGAGGCAAGGTTATTCCTAGATTTCTAAGATATCGCCAGACAGACCTCCATAGTGGTTGCACAAGTCTGCACTCCCACCAGCAATGGAGTAGGGTTCCCCTTTCTCCACACCCTCGCCAACATGCGCTATCATTTGAGCTCTTTATCTTAGCCATTCTAACAGGTGTTAGGTGGAATCTCAGGGTCGTCTTGAGTTGCATTTCTCTGATGATTAAGGATGTTGAACATTTCTTCAGGTGTCTCTCAGCCCTTAGGGATTCCTCCTTTGTGAATTCTCTATTTAGCTCCGTCTCCCATTTTTTGATTGGATTATTTGGTTTCTTGGCATTTAGTTTCCTGAGTTCTTTGTAGATTTTAGATAATAGCCCTCTATCAGATGTAGGGTTGGTGAAGATTTTCTCCTAGTCTGTTGGTTGCCATTTTGTTCGAATGATAGTGTCCTTTGCCTTACAGAAGCTTTTCAGTTTCATGAGGTCCCATTTATTGATTGTTGATCTCAGGTCCTGAGCTGTTGGTGTTCTTTTCAGGAAGTTGTCACATGTGCCAATGAGTTTGAGGGTTTCTCCTACTTTTTCTTCTAGTATCTTTAGTGTGGCTGGCCTTATGTTAAGGTCTTTGATCCACTTGGAATTAAGTTTTGTACAAGGTGATAGGTTTGGGTCTAATTTCATTCTTTTGCAAGTGGACATCCAGTTGGACCAGCACCATTTGTTGAAGATGCTGTCCTTCTTCCATTGTGCAGTTTTGGCTTCTTTGTCAAAGATTAGTTGGCCATAGGTGTGTGGATCCATGTTTGGGTCTTCAATTCAATTCCATTGATCCACTGGTCTGTTTCTATACCAGTACCATGCTGTTTTTATTACTGTTGCTCTGTAGTACAGCTTGAAATCTGGAATGGTGATACCTCCAGATGTTTTTTCATTGTACAGGATTGATTTAGGTATTCTGGGCTTTTTGTTGTTCCATATGAAGTTGAGAATAGCTTTTTCCAGGTCTATAAAGAATTGTGTTGGTATTTTGATAGGAATTGCATTAAATCTATATATTGCTTTTGGTAGGATAGCCATTTTTATTATGTTGATCTTACCTATCCATGAGCATGGGAGGTCTTTCCATCTTCTAAAGGCCTCTTCCATTTCTTTCTTCAGGGGCTTGAAGTTCTTGTTGTATAGGTCCTTTACATGCTTGGTTAGAGTTACCCCCAGGTATTTTATGTTGTTTGTGGCTATTGTGAAGGGGGTTGATTCCCTTATTTCTTTCTCGGTATATTTGTTTGTTGTATAAAGAAGGGCTTCTGATTTTTTTTGAGTTAATTTTGTATCCAACCACCTTGCTGAAGTTGTTTATCAGCTGTAAGAGTTCTTTGGTGGAGTTTTTGGGGTCGCTTATATATACTAACATATCATCTGTGAATAGGGATAATTTGACTTCTTCATTTCCAATTTTTATCCCTTTGATCTTCTTTAGTTGTCTTATTGCTCTAGCAAGGACTTCAAGTACTATATTGAAGAGATATGGTGAAAGTGGACATCCTTGTCTTGTCCCTGAGTTTAGAGGAAATGCTTCAAGCTTCTCTCCATTTAATTTGATGTTGGCTACTGGCTTGCTGTATATTGCCTTTATTATTTCTAGGTATGGTCCTTGTATGCCCGTTCTCTCAAGAACTTTTAGCATGAAGGGGTGTTGAATTTTGTCAAATGCTTTTTCTGCATCTAGCGAGATTATCATGTGGTTTTTTTTCTTTCATCTTGTTTATATGGTGAATTACATTGATAGATTTTCGTATATTGAACCATCCCTGCATTCCAGGGATGAAGCCTACTTGATCATGGTGTATGATACTTTTGATGTGTTCTTGAATTCGGTTTGCTAGTATTTTATTAAGTATTTTTGCATCTATGTTCATGAGGGAGATTGGTCTGAAGTTCTCTTTCTTTGTTGGGTCTTTGTGTGGTTTAGGAATCAGAATGACAGTGGCCTCATAGAATGAGTTTGGCAGTGATCTTTCTGTTTCTATGTGGTGGAAGAGTTTGAAAAGTAATGGTGTTAGTTCCTCTTTGAAGGTCCGGTAGAATTCCGTGCTAAAGCCATTTGGCCCTGGGCTTTTATGGTTGGGAGATTATTAATGACTGTTTCTATTTCCTTGGGTGTTATTGGGCTGTTTAAGCTGTTAATCTGATTTTGATTTAGTTTTGGTAGGTGGAATTTATTGAGGAAATTGTCCATTTTGCTTAGGTTTTCAAATTTAGTGGAATATAGATTTTTAAAGTAATGCCCAAATATTTTCTGGATCTCCTCAATGTCTGTTGTTATTTCTCCCTTTTCATTTCTGATTTTGTTGATTTGTGTTCTTTCCCTTTGCCTTTTAGTTAATTTGGCTAGGGGTCTGTCTATTTTGTTGATTTTCTCAAAGAACCAACTCTTGGTTTCATTGATTCTTTGTATATTTCTTTTTGATTCTAAGTTGTTGATTTCAGCCCTAAGTTTGATGATTTCCTGCCTTCTGCTCTTCTTGGGAGTGTTTGTTTCTTTTTTTTCCAATTCACCCAGCTTAGCTGTTAGTTCACTAATATGAGCTGTCACAATTTTCTTTTTGAAAGCACTTAGTGCTATGAACTTTCCTCGTAGCACAGCTTTCAATGTATCCCATAGGTTTGGATATGTTGTGTCTTCATTGTCGTTGGATTTTAAGAAGTCTTTGATTTCCTTCTTTATTTCTTCCCTGACCCAGTGGTCATCCAGTAAGGAGCTGTTCAATTTCCATGTGTGTATAGGCTTTCTGTTGATTCTTTTGCTGTTGAAGACCAGCTTTATTCCGTGGTGGTCTGATAAGATACAAGGTGTTATTTCAATTTTCTTGTATCTATTGAGACTATCCTTGTGACCAACTATGTGGTCGATTTTGGAGAAGGTTCCGTGGGGTGCTGAGAAAAAGGTGTATTCCTTTGTGTTTGGGTGAAACATTCTGTAGATATCTGTTAGGTCCATTTGTTTCATGATCTCTGTTAGCCTCAATATTTCTGTTTGTCTTCTGTCTTGATGATCTGTCCATTGTTGTGAGTGGGGTGTTGAAGTCTCCCACTACTAATGTGTTGTGATCGACGTGCGCTTTAAGTTTTAGAAGTGTTTCTTTTACGAAAGTAGGTGCCTTTGTATTTGGGGCATAGATGTTCAGTATTGAGATTTCCTCTTGATGAATATTCCCTTTAATGAGTATATAGTGCCCTTCTTTGTCTTTCTTCATTAACTTCAGTTGGAAGTCTGTTTTGTTTGATATTAGGATGGCTACTCCAGCTTGCTTCCTGGGTCCATTTGCTTGGAAAACTTTTTCCCAGCCCTTTACTCTGAGGCAGTGTCTGTCTTTTGTAGTTAGATGTGTCTCTTGTATACAGCATAAGGAAGGGTCTTGCTTGCGGATCCACTCTGTAAACCTATGTCTTTTTATTGGGGAGTTGAGTCCATTGATGTTGATGGATATTAGTGACCTGGGGTTGTTATTTCCCATTAGTTTGGTATAGGTGGTGGTCCTGTGCCTCTTTTGGTTTAGTTGCTGAGGGGTTTTCTATTCCCTTTGTTTTCTTGGGTGGAGTTTTCTTCTCTGGGTTGGGATTTTCCTTCTAGGATTTTCTGTAGGGCTGGGTTTGTGGGTAGATATTGTTTAAATTTGATTTTGTCATGGAATATCTTGTTTTCTCCATCTATGTTGATAGAGAGTTTTGCTGGGTAAAGTAGTCTGGCTGGGCACCTATGATCTCTCAGGACTTGTAGTATATCTGTCCAGGCCCTTCTAGCTTTTAACGTTTCTGAGGAGAAGTCAGGTGTAATTCTGATGGGTCTGCCATTGTATGTGACTTGACCTTTTTCTCTTACAGCTTTTAATATTCTTTCTTTGTTCTGTACATTTGGTGTTTCAATTATTATGTGGTGAGAGGAGTTTCTTTTCTGGTCTAATCTGTTTGGTGTTCTGTAAGCCTCTTGGATTTTTATTGGCATCTCTTTTTTCAGGATTGGGAAGTTTTCCTCTATGATTTTGTTGAAGATATTTCCTGAACCTTGGATTCGGGAGTCCTCTCTTTCCTCTATACCTATAATTCTTAGGTTCTGTCTTTTCATTGAATCCTTGATTTCTTGGATGTTGTGGGTGAGAGATTTTTAGCCTTCTCATTTTCTTTGGATGTTGTACTGATTTCTTCCACTGAATCTTCCATGCCTGAGATCCTGTCTTCCATCTCTTGCATCCTATTGTTGATACTCACATCCGTAGTTCCTGTTCTCTTCCCTTGGTTCTCCACTTCCTCTTTTAACTCTGACTGTGTTTTCTTTATTGTTTCTATTTCTATTTTCATGTCTTGTATGGTTTTGTTCGTTTTGTACATTTCCTTCTCCAGCTTGCTTGTTTTTGTATGAAAATCTTTCATTGCTTTTTCCTATTCCTGTTCAAGCTCTGTCACCTTGGCTTGGAGCTCTTTAATGGTGTTGTTCCTTGTTTTGACTTGTAGAATTGTGGCTTCTTTGAATTCCTTCATAGATTTAAGTTCTTCTTGCAGGGACTCTATCACTTTCCATAATGCAGAATTGTCAACGTTTTCATGTGTTTCTGTTGGTGTGTGGTCATCCGAATTGGATGAGCTAGGATAATTCTGCTTTGTTGGAGTCATATTTCCTTGATTTCTATTTTTTTTTTTGACCTTTGGCCATTGGATGCGTTTAGCTGTCTGTTTTCTGTGCTTGGAACCACAGTGGATGATTTGGTGCAGGGGACCAGTTACTTAGCTATCTGTCATTGCTTACAGGGGGATTTCAGTGTCACTGTGGTTTTAATCGCCTGAGGCACTGTGAGCTGGTGCAGCCTATTCCCAGGTTGTGAGTAATGGACCAGGATTGTTTCACTGCTCCCAATTCAGACTTCTCTATGTTGCACTCTGAGTTATCAGCCTGTAATGGTTCTGATGGTATGGACCTGTTTGCCCAGGCACAGATTCTGTGGGCTTTGTTTGTCATCACGGAGGCTGACAGGGTCTGGCTCCACACCTAATATGTCTGGATTTTCCAGAATACAGCTATGGTCCCAATTTCTGGTTTCTCACTAGGCTTCTAGCCACAGGGCTGGCCTCTGTGCCTGATTCCCTTCCTGTATGCGCTGCCACGGGTCCCCCTCCCTGGCTGCTAGGCCGTGGGTACCACAAGCCCCGGATCCTCCGGCTGCCTGAGTGGACCTCTCATCCCAGCAGCTCAGCCATGAGCGCATGGATCCCTGGCCCCGCCCACGCCTGTCTCTCTCCCCAGATGACCTGCCATGGGTTCTCGGGGATTTGGCCCTGCCAGCCGGACTCCCTCCCCAGCTGCGCTGCGGTAAGTACGCGGGAATCGGCCCCTCCTGCCCGCCTTTGTGTTCCCAGCTTCCCGCGCTCTCTCGGAACCTCCCGCCCTCCGCTTCACGAGTGGCTGCGGACCACCCGCTGAGCCCCCTGTTTGTTCCTTGCTAAGCCTTCCACTATCTCACAAAGTTTTTTAAGTGGGCGTAAGTTCTACCTGAGGTGTGGGGAGCCCAATAGGCCAGCGATCTATGGCCAAGTGGACCCTGACTCTGCCTGCTGTAAGTTGGGATCGATCTTACCAGGCGCCTCTCCAAATGGGAGTTCCCGAATCCCGAGTTTAGTGGCTTCCGTGTCTGCGAGAGATGGGGAGAGAGAGCCTTGCCCTGGGACTTTTAACAGTCCCTTGGGAGCTGTGAGCATTCCCGGGGGGGGGGGGGTCTAGCCCCTCCGGTTTTTGCACAGTGCCCAATAACTCTGTGTTTTTTATGGCTCTTTTTTCCCCCTGCGTTCAAAATGTGTCAGTGTAGGTCGCTGCCATCTTGGCCCGCCCAACCCTCCCTTTCTTAAGTTGCTTTTGTCTGGGTATTTTATCACCACAACCAAAAAATAATTATTACACCAAGTCAGAGTCACCCCACCATAAGTAATGATTGAGTGTGAGGTTGTTACATTTCAACACTACTTCATAGGTAAAAAGTCTTTTCTTTCACAACAGAATCTCACTAAATTTATTTTCTACTATTACTTATAGAAGATTTTCCACATTTCCTATATTTTCTGGTTCAGGTGGAGGAAATTTGAAGGAGAATACTCATGGTATCTTTTACCATCATTTTTGGTAGATGTTTAGATTAGTTCTATAATTCTGTAGCTGAGAAAGGCGGCTTCAGAGTATGCACAAGGAAAAGATATGCTAGAGGTTTTCTGTGCCTGAGATTTTGCAAACAGGCTACCATACATGATTATGTACTGTAGAGAGAGTTTAATTTAATGGTTATTCTACAGTACAATGATACATTACTGGCAAGAGCAATCATAGAGGAATACTGTGTGGGAAGATAAATGAGATTGCAATAAGAAGATACTCTTTAAAAAAAACAGGGAAAGTTGTTATTTGGGCAAATAGTGCATCCAATAAGAGTAAAATAACATGATCACTAAAATATAAGGATGCTGTGATAGGACAGGTCAGAACGAGAAATCTTGAGCTGGGGATGTACCTAAGTGGTAGATCTCTTACCTAGCACATACAGGGTCCTAAGTTCAACCCCCAGCATCACAAGCAAAACATTTAAGTCTGTTGAATCTTAGTTGCTCTCATTCCTCAGTCTGACATTCTAAGTTTACCATATATGCAAATTTGATGTAAATCCTTCAGTCAGTATCAACTTGGTACCATTAATCCATTGTTGTGCTATGTTTCTACTATATAATATTTCTTTATGATTTCATCTTTAGCTCACATGCACATTGGAATCAACTTTCCAGTAACAAAATTCCTAAGCAGCAGGCTACCAAGATGGCTCAAAGGGTGAACACACTTTTTGCTCAAGCCTGATGGTCTGAATTTGATCCCCCAAACTGATGTGAAGGTGGAACAGGAACACCAACTCCACAAAGCTGTCCTCTAACCTCCACATGTGCTGTTGCATGCCTTCCACAATAAATAAATACACTTTCTAAACTGTTTTTTTAGTTCTTTTTTATTAAAAATTTTATTATTTATTTATTTTTATTTAGGGTTTTTCAAGACAGGGTTTCTCTGTGTATCCTTGACTGCCCTCGCTCACTTTGTAGACCAGGCTGGCCTTGAACTCACAGAGATCCACCTGCCTCTGCCTCCCGAGTGCTGGGATTAAAGGTGTGCGCCACCACACCCGGCTTATTAAAAATTCTATTTTATATGAATAAGTGTTTGAATCCAGTCTCTCCCAAACCCTCCCCTTCAATTCCCATCCCTTTTCTACTTTCCCCTTCTAACTTTATTCTCCATTTCTCTCTCTCCTCCTTCTTCTCTTCCTCACTTCCCAACCCACCCTTATCTGAGGAGCCAGGGAGAGCCACTGTCTTCAGAGAGCAGGCCCTTAGAAGCTATCTAGTCCTTTTTCGGGAAAACCACTTAGTTAAGAGTCAAGTAAAGCATATTTGTTGCCTGTCTAACAATAATAACACCTCTGTCTTAACCATCAGCTCTTGTTTTTCAATATTTACCTACATGTAGCCAATATGATAAAATGTATATTTATGCAGATGTGATGAGAACAACATGTAAGTCGGTCCTGAACTTGAGAAGCATTTCAAGTACAGGCTAATGCTAAATGTGATTTGGTAAATGTATACTTGCTAAAACCATGGAGCCTTAGGTCCCCTGATTACTTCATTGAGCTTTGTAATTCAGGTCCACTTTACCCCTTGCAAAAATCTCTGCCGAACACTTAATCACAGTTATGACATGGCCCAGAGTCAAAATTCTAGTGTTGTAATTTCAATTGTGTATTTCTTCATATTCTGCATTGCATTTGATGTGCCTTGCAAGATTTCAAATTCTTTCAGAATAGACCCTAGTAAATACTTGTGAAATCTATATATTTAAAGGGAACTATGTAAAATGAGACTGTGACATAGTTTCATGGTTAAAAGAATTCTAAAGCTTCTACATTGAGCGTATTTATGTTTATTATTTAGTATGTACAGAAATGGGTTGATAAGGGAGAAAGAAATGTAAATTAGATATGTAATGGTAGTTTAAAATTTTCAACAAGAAAACAATCCATGAAAATAAAATTGTCTTCATTGTCACTTAGCTTCTCTATCCAATTTTACCTCAACTTGACCCATATTCAGCATATACACCTACTTACAAAGTTAAGGGTACTCCTGCTATCCTGCTAAATAGGGGTGTCTATCTTATTATTGTCTAAACACTGAACCAGGAACACTTGCCAGTTAGCCAGTTAGTATTCTTAATTTTTTATGAACTTGCATGATGTCTCATCAGTCACCACTGTTGAGGATGCATCTTGGTTCCAGTGGTTTTACTGTCCCAAAGAATGCCCTTGCCCATACTGAGTATGTCTGTATCCTTGATAATTTACTTTGAATAATTCCCTACATCAGCCAGTGTTTTAGCAGAAACCAGTGATAAACTCAAATCAAGAGACTCAGTGAAGGTATTGCTTACAAGAGGTAGGAGAAGGGTCAGGGTAATCCATGAGGAATGGTGAGACACTCCGAGTCCTTCCCACCCTGTTCCTAAAGGAGGTGACTACAGTGCCACTAGGACATGGAGAGAGATTCAGCTGAGGAAGAGGGTTTGTCCAAAGGAGACTGAGCCTTGAAGCTGAGCTGCTCTAGGTCCAGTCTTTCAGACAAGCTGCACTGGCAATGCCTGGAACCTAGAACCTCTTAGAAATGGAAATTCTTGATTCAAAATCATCCTATGAGTCAGAAAAAAAATGGCTTCTGGATGATTGTGGCATACTGGAGTTTGAGAATGGCTGGCTTAGGGAAAGAAAGCCTCATAGAAATGTACCTGCAGGGAGGGTTCATGAGGGAGTAAATCCATTCGGCCAGAACGGTACAAGTCAAATCTCCATTTTTCCTCTCTGAGCTGCATGTCTTCAGTGCCTTCTAAATCCAGCTTAAAACTACAGAGCAAGGGAGCCCAAAAAAAAACTAACACATAGAAAGTGCAGAAGAAGACAGAGAAGGGGCCAGAGCAGAGCCTGTCCAGTCTCTAAGTGGACAATTTCTGAATCAGATAATGTGTTGACAGACTCCTCATCACTACACTGTTTCTCATGAAGAAAAAAAAAACCCTCCAAACTCATGACACTTTACAAACAGTGGTTCAGACTGTGGGTCTAGCACAATTTTACTAAGTTTTTCCTTTAAGTGTGTCCCAGTTTTACAAATAAAACAGGTATCTCAGTCCTTGTTAAAAATTAATGTAAGTTCATTTGAAATGAGATATCAGCATGGTAACACACACCAATCATCCTAGCACTAGCTGGGGCAGGAGAACTGTGAGCTCCAGGCCAGTTTAAGCCTCATAGCAAGACCTTGTCTCCAAAACCAAAATAGTATGTACTTGAGTGTGAAATTCTCAAAAAAAATTAAATTAAACAAAAACAACACCAAATGAACTCCCAAATGAGATTAATTCGTGAACACATGTCTATTCACCATACATTCTTACTGGGGAAGACTAACTTTCACCCACTATGCCATTGGAATTATTATTTTGTTTTTCTACTTTACAGGAGCTCTTTACTAATTAGACTGTTTCTTTGCTCTGTCATAATTACACAGGCATTTAAAGATGATATTTTATTCATGAGTTATGTGTATCTGTCTGAGTATAAGCCATGTGTATGTAGTTTCCCATGGAGACCAGAACAGGGTGTTGTTTTAGGATTATCGTTGCTATGACGAAACACCACAACCAAAACAAGTTGGGGAGGAAAAGGTTTATTCGGCTTACACTTCCACATCATAGTCCATCACTGAAGGAAATCAGGACAGGAACTCAAACAGGGCAGGAACCTGGAGGCAGGAGCTGTTGCAGAGGCCACGGAGGAATGCTGCTTACTGGCTTGCTCCCCATGGCTTGCTCAGCCTGCTCTCCTATAGAACCCAGGACCACCAGCCCAGGGATGGAACAACCCACAATGGGCTGGGTGGCCCCATCAACGACTAATTAAGTAAATACCCTACAGGCTTACATACAGCTGGATCTTATGGAGGCCTTGCTTTTCAATTGAAGTTCCCTCCTTTCACTTGTGTCAAGCTGATGTAAAACTAGCCAGCACAGGCATCTTCTGCCATATTCCAAATCGTCTATTTTAGAAGCAAATGGATATTTTCGAGCAGGGTGCCATCCTTGCTCTAAAGTCAAGCAGAGATGAGGCTCCAATCACTTTGATCGTACTTGAAAAACCAAAACAAAGTTGGAAATGCACATCTACCTTGTGGATATGTAAGCTTACTGCAGACTTAGATTCCATGCGGTACGTATGTATGTACCTGTGTGTGTGCTGGTTTGACTAAGAATGGCCCCAGAGGCTCATTTATTTGAATTCTTAATCACCAGTCCCTTAATCACCAGGGACTCCGTTACAGCAGCAAGAATGTGGGAGGTCAGTAAGTAAGGCACCCAGGTAGTCAGTCTGGCAGTCTCAAAATGCGGCAAGAATTTTAAAGAGGGATGAGTCCTTCATGTTACTGGTGTGTCAAGAGCACACACCATGGTGGCAGTCCACCTGGCTTAAAAATCAATCTCTACCATGTCCTGACGGTATGACCTCGATTAGAAAACAGAGTGGTAATAACCCTCACTTCCTAGGGCTGTCACAAAGCCTATGAGCTACTAACTCTAACACAGCCTGAATGCTTAGTGTCTACCTCCTGGTAATGCTGTATGACTTTTGGCTATAATCACATATTTCCCTAAACTTATGGTTACTCAAAAGCATTGTGTTACATAAACCAATACACTCATATAGCCAAACTTACTAAGTTTAGTTATTCATATACTTTTAGTTACTCAAATAACTAAACTCAGAATAGGTATTCTAGCCTTTATTATAGTTTGATATAACAGGAAGGCTTAGGCTAACTCCCAATTTTGAACAAATTTGAACAAGGGATGGGAGAGGTGGTACCTTCCACTGGGAAATCACCACATCAATTTCTGTCTATCCAGGACATCTATATCATCAACATTTTAAGAAATAATGATATCACCAATTATCTAGCTTGTATTCTGGTTACCAGACACTTTATCAAGGACAAGCCACTTACTTCCTTCTTTGTAGATCTTTAATAGGAGAAAAGTTATTTCTATAGCCAAAAATGAACCGCCATTTTTATTTGTTCAAAAAGTATCTTATCAAAGATTGGAAACGGGGCTGGAGAGATGGCTCATTGGTTAAGAGCACTGGCTGCTCTTCCAAAAGACCTGGGTTCAAATCCCAGCACCCACATGGCAATTTGAAACTATCTAATAGTCAGGCATGGTGGCACATACCTTTAATCCCAGCACCCAGGAGGCAGAAGCAGGTGGATCTCTGTGAGTTCAAGGCCAGCCTGGTCTGCAGAGTGAGTGCCAGGATAGCCATAGAGACATAGAGACATAGAGAAACCCTGTCTGGAAAAACCAAAACTAGACAAAGAAACAAACAAACAAAAATCCAAAGAGTTGAAAATACAAGGAGGACCCAATAGAAAGTGTCAGAAGTAGATACTTTCACTGAAGAAATGGCTAACATGTGTCCAGGGGAAAAATGAATAGAAAATTATAATGAAGAAGAAAGACCTGTGAGAGGAAGGAAAGAAAACAGGTACTGAGAGAACAAGGCAGGTACCTCAAACCTGAAAGGAAAGAGAGCTGGTGGGAAATGTGGGGTGAATAAATATCCTCCAGGAAAAGGGATATCCATTATGCAAGCCTATACAAATGCTTCTATGTAGATACACAGAGTCACTTAACACAGACATGTCTGCTTTTTAAAGATATAACTTTATGTATTTATTCGTGTGTATGTGTGTGTGTGTGTGTGTGTGTGTGTGTATGTTGTGTGTGTGTACCTCTTGTGTGAGGGTGTCCACGGGGGACCAGAAGAAGACATTACATTCCCTGGAGCTGGGGGTAAGGGCAGTTATGAGCCATCCAATGTGGATGCTGGAACACGAACCTTGAGTCCTTTGGAAGAACTGCCAAGTTATGTCTAGGGCCCTAATATATCTACTTTTACATGAACAGAGTTGAGTGGAGACCCAGCAGTGGGAAATGTGGTCTTCTCTCACCCCCTTCTTCCTGAAGGGAGCTCAGGAGGAAGTTCTGGTGGAGTTATGGAGTAACAAAAGGTCCTGACAACAGATGCAGAATTGCAGGTGGAAATGATTACCAAGATGCTTTGTAGTATAGATTGTATTTATAGCATAATAGAGGGAGATAACCTTAGAAAAGTTAGACTGATAAAAAATATATATCTCAGTCATATCAGACAATATGGTCTTGTGATAAGAACAGTAGAAATAAGGTCAAGACTTATATTATGAACAAAACAGGCAAGGCTTCTTTATTGGGACTTCAGATCTCAAGCAGAATAGTAACTGGCTGCTTACTTAACCAAGGGAGCAGCTGATGTTGATTGCTTTTCTGGTGTGGACTAATCTATTTGTCCATTGGTCAGGATCAAGGTTTTGAAAGACATCGTTCTTCTTGTGCAAAAGTTCCTAGCCTCGAAGGTTATAGGCTGATGGTGGATTGACTTAGCCCAGGAGCTGCTTAATTACTCTTCCCAGCCAGAGTCAGCATCTTCCATGAATGACCTCAACTACTGTTTTGTTCTTGGTTTTAAGATAAGAACAAGCAACCTTAGGTGCTTAAGCTGCTGATAAGCACAAGGGTAGAGTAGAAGGAACATACAACTAACTGCTCCAGCAGGCATTAGACCAAACACACCCTGTACTATAGGGCCGGATACAATGTTTTTGAACTACTCAAAATGTCCACATACAGAGCTGAATAGACTCTGTCCTGTGGGCTAGGAAAACAAAGTGGGCAGAGAGAATCTGAGGGCACACAGATGGCCAAACCTCTTCTCAGTTTGTTTAGTCATCTATTAGCTATCTCAAGTGGAGTAGAAAAGTCAGTATTTTTCATAAAGATGACCTTCAGATTTCTATGAAGTAGCCTAGGCAACTGATAGCATGAGCCAGAAAAGTTAGTGGGAAGCTAATAATGCATTGCCCTGCTGTTAAATGCTGGAATTTTGTGCTTTTAAGCCAAGGGCAAGAGAGTCTTCAACTTCAACAGGTAGTCTTGACTTTTGAGTTGCCTGGGGAAGGGGACAGGGGGCAGGGCAGTATTGCTAAGGACATTTTGTGGGATGTGACTTTTCTTCTTGAAAGCAATTACCCCTCGATTTAGGGTATACCCCCTTGAACTCTACCAGTTTTAGTTTTAGTAAGAAAGCAAATCCTGCTTTGTAAATACTTTGGCCTCAAGACTTACCATTTTTTTATTGTGTTTTATGGAAAAACTGTTTAAAGCATTAAAACATACTTTTAACAGATGACAGGTTACGATTTCAAAGTGTGTTTGTGTTTTGCTGTCCCCTTGTGGTGATCCTTACCTGTCTCAGTACTGCAGGGATAAAGACAAGATGAAACATCACATGCTGTTTTGCCATGTGGCACTTGTGGTGGTGAGTGTTTCTGCTTTTAAGTTTTATTATGCATTTGTATTTTTGTTTGTTTATCTATTGTTTTTGGAGACAGGGTTTCTCTGTGTAGCCCTGGCTAGCCTGGAACTCATTTTGTAGACCAGGCTGGCCTTGAACTCACAGAGACTCCCCCCCCCACACACACACACCTCAGCCTCCTGAGTGCTGGGATTAAAGTCATGCATCACCACGCCCGGCTTGTATTAGTATCTTTTAACCCAATAAATTCCGTTAGAGCTGCTGTGCGTGTGTGTGTGTGTGGGGGGGCATCCACTGGGTTGTGGGAAACCCACCAGTGGCCACACCCCTAAAGAAAAATTGCGTCCCCTGAGCCCCTACCCTTTCCCACAGCCCTCAGCTGCCAACAGCTCTTTAGTTAGGGTGGGACCTGAGTTTCCGTGCTCCGCAATGCTAGAATCTTTAACTGGTTTGATCTTGTGCAAATGATCAGCGTCACAGTGAGTTTGTGGGTACGATAGCCACGTTATGTCCGGAGGACCGTGTTTCTGAGCACTCCTCCCATCTTCTGGCTCTTACATCCTTTCTGCTCCGGTTTCTTTGGTCAGGTGAGATACAGATGCTGCATCTATGGCTGAACACTCACACAATTGCTAGGTTTCAGCACTAACCACCACACACAGTAATAAGAAGTTTTCCTGACGGAGGTTGGGAGTGGCGGAAATAAATACATGTGCTTAGAAGGCAGCGTGACTGCCTTAGGTTCACAATTGCTGTGATGAAACACCATAAATGAACAAGTTGGGGAGGAAAGGGTTTGTTTGGCTTATGTTTCCACTTAAGTTTATCTCCGAAGGGAATCAGCACAGGGGGTGATGTAGAGGCCATGGAGGGGTGCTGCTCACTGAACTCCCCATGGCATGCTCGGCCTGCTTTCTTATAGAATGCAGGCCCACCAGCCCAGGGATGGCGCCACCCACAACCGTTCACTAATCCTTCATTCATCACATCGATCACTAAGAAAGCGCCCTACAGCCTCGCCTACAGTCTGGTCCTAGGGAGGTATTTTCTCAATTGATGTTCCTTCCTCTCAAATGACTGTTGCTCGTGTCAAGTTGACATAAAAATAGCCAACACAGTGACCATTTAGAGAAACAAAGCCAGTACGTTCTTAGGACCTATAACTTCCCTAAACCACATTTTTTGAGCACATTTACAGTATCAGGCATGAATTTCTTCCTGTGGAGCTGGCCTCAAACTCAACCAAGAAAGCAACTATTTACCCTCATAGACAGTCTTGTCTCTATTGCAAAAGTGGACATATCTTGCCTGGCAGATTGGTGTAAGTATAAGGTTATTGTATAATTCAAATGCAATTTCTGTTGCAGCGCCCTTGTATCTGGTTGCAGTCCTTTTTCTGAGAATTTCCTGTTTGAAAGTTCTGTAAACAATGTTCCCCAATTGTCCCTGATATGCCAATAAAGCAGCTTACAGCTAATCCCTGAGCAGGGGAGAGAATAGAGCTGGACTTCCTGCCCTCCAGGGGAGGAGGGGTTTGAAGAGAAAGTAGGGGATTCAGCTACAGGCAGAGGTCCAGGAGACATCAGGAGAGAGCCACCTGAAGCAGGAAAGCCACAAAGTTCAAGTATATCTGGGATTTACTCTGAGAGGAAGCCAGATTAGCTTAGGGGGATAAGAATAGACTAGTAAGAGCTGGAGAGATAGCTCAGCGGTTAAGTGCACTGACTAGCACTCTACCAAAGGTCTTGAATTCAATTCCCAGCAACCACATGGTAGCTCACATCCATCCACAATGTGATCTGATGACTTCTTCTGGTTGCAGGTGCACATGCAGATAGAGCACTCATATACATAAAATAAATAAATAATTCTTAAAGAAATTAGAGTGATAACTGCTCAGTTCTTGTGTTGTGAAGCTTGTTTAACAAATACTACAATAGAGTCTCTATTATTTGGGTGACAACCAGGTAAACTGTAAAACAAACAAGTATATAAATTTACATTAACAGGTTGATATTATTACACACAGGGTCCAGCTCTGGTCAAGGTATCTTTTCTTCACCAGCACCCTGCATAGCACCTTCCAGCACCATAAAAACTAAGACCAGGGAGAGAGATTCCTGGTCTATTCAAGATTGATTTCTCTGAGTCCTGTAACCAGTCTTCAGCAGTGTGTCTTACTATCTATTAGCTTTGGTGGGCAACCAAAACTTGGTGTAGCTAGGTGGCTTTTACTACTTTTCTTTTAATATTCAAATTTAAAATATTTAATATTTTTAAATTACTGTACTTTGTATCCTTATCTCCCTTCCACTCCTTGTTCTTCCCAACCACCCAACACTAGGTGGGAGAGAAAGAAGGTTAAAGGCAGAAAGAGGGCAGAGTTCTCTTCAGGCTACTTCCTGATGATTAGAGCCATCGGGCTCTTTGGGGGCAATACCAATCTCAGTCCAGAAGTCCAGCAAACCAGGAAACCAGGAGACAGCAGCAGGAAGAACCAGCAGCAGTTTGGGGGAGTACCAGCAGCAACCGCTTTCTTCTTTGTAGCACCCCCCTTCTCCTTGGGGCTCTGGCTTTTTTTCTC
Source organism: Lophiomys imhausi (assembly GCA_907164525.1). Lineage (NCBI taxonomy): Eukaryota > Metazoa > Chordata > Mammalia > Rodentia > Muridae > Lophiomys > Lophiomys imhausi. The sequence goes on from CAJQZJ010033053.1 coordinate 4,595,416, forward strand.
GCTCTCTCAAGACCTCGGAGTTAAACTTGCTCAGCTGACTAAGCCAGGCCCCTGCTAGCTCCAAAGACATAGTTAATAGTTTACTCCCGTGGTTTTAACTAAAGCAGCCTCACCTGGGATTAAACAAAAGCATTCTCATAACTTTTTTTTTTTTAATAAACAGAACTCTTACCACATTTCCCCCTTTTAGTTCAAAAATGGTGGTGTGTGTGTGTGTGTGTGTGTGTGTGTGTGTTACATATAATAAATTTATCATACCTGTCAAGAATTATATTTACAATGTCCAGTCCATTTGTTTTTAGCCACCCTGGAGAAAGCACCTATTATCTATGCCTAGCTTAGAGTTCTGCACCTATATCATTTTCTATTCTTATTTGAATTTATCAACCTATAACATCATTTGGACCTAAGACATTTCTTAAATCATATACAACTAAGCTTAATTTTAAGATTATAACTATTTAGGCTTCAACTCCATCAGAGATTTTGGAAGGAAATTAAATTATTACCTAAGTATGTAGGAAGTGGAGAGCAAGCAACTTCCAAAACTATGGCAATGGCAAAGATTGCTGACCACCTGAACAGTGGGGCATCCAGTCTTCAGCCTACAGGCCCAGAATACCTGACAAACTTTCCTGTGAAGCAGAAATATTGAAGGACTAGCCTACCTTATCTCTGTATTATTGGTCAGTCGACTTTTCACTGTCCTGCTTGTTCACAAGTTTGACAGACAGTTTTTTGTCTCGTCAGTGACTATCTCGCCACGTTTGTTTCTTTAATGTCCATCATCTTTTATCAAGTAGATTGGGGGTGCCGCCAGGAGCAGATGTCTCTCTGTCAGAAAAAAAAACTTTTCTTATTAAAACATCCTAAATGCCATTTTCTGTAGGTCTCTGAGGTTTTTGAAAGCCATCTATTATCTGTCTGTCTGTCTGTCTAAATAGACAAGCCTTGCTTGTATCTATGTACTATCTACTTTACTTCAAAAACATATACAAGAGACAAAGCAGGGCATATTTTTGCAATTAACTAAGCTAATATCTAACAAAACTATAAGTTCAATTGACTATTAATTTGTATTTCTTAATTATCCTATACAGTTTTCAATAGTAGCTTTCAAGTGGACTGGAACTAAAAATTGCATTTTTCAATGAGCAACAAAGACATTTTCAATGAATTAAATGCTTTTGTATCAGTAGGTTTTTGGGTTTTTTTGGCTGCTCTATCTTGGTAAAGCTCAGCTGTTCTTGTCTGAAATGGCTTGTATATTTTGCTGTGGGGCCTTGAGGTAGGACCCGAAAGTTTCTTCCTGACTGAAAAAGATTACCTTGTATGTCCCTCTTGGACATACATTCATTTTGACCCAGAGAGTTTACAAATTTCATGAAATCTCAGCTTTCTGCCACCAGAAATCTCTTGTGTGCTGTTACTGTGTAGAGAGCTGCAACGTGCCACGCCCTAAAGATGGCGCCGGTTTCCGCCTTCCACCAGCCCGACGGTGAGCGCTCTTGGTGGTAAACAAGTCCATATTTGGTTAAGACCACTGATCTGGCTTGCTTCCGCATACGTGGGCCTCTAAGATAGCACCACGTGGCTTTACTTGATTGGCTGTTCATATAGTATTTAGCCTATGGGTTGGGTCTGCCCGGGCATTCGGAAGACTGTTTTCAAGGGACCTGAATAAACTGCTGGAGAAGAGCTTTTGTGAGTTGCGTCGTCCTTGCTGGTCGAGGGGGACGCGACATTACTGTATTTCCCAGAGTTAACAAGCAGACCATTTTTAAATCATGCTTGAAAAGTCCCGTATTTCTTACCACACTGGACATTTTGGTCTCTGAGACTGTTAGCCTTACAATTTCTTTGTAAATGGCCAAATTTACCACAATTAAAACAGCGGATGCTTTTACATCTGAGGCTCTTTTTTTGTGGTTTTCGAGACAGGGTCTCTCTGTGTATCCTTGGCTGTCCTGGACTCACTTTGTAGACTAGGCTGACCTTGAACTCATAGAGATCTACCTGCTTCTGCCTCCTGAGTGCTGGGATCAAAGTCCTACGCCACTATGCTCTGCTACATCTGAGGCTTTTGGGTCAGTCTGCTCCTTTGGGTGCACAGTTAGTTTAATAATCAGATTTTAGCCATATAGTAAGTACAGGATAACTATACTACAACCAATGCACCAAACGGAACAGGAACATAAACTTTGTTTCCTATCAATGAGATACTTTGTCCTAGTGGTGCTGCCTTGTGGGCCTCCAGTGTATGAGGAGGCTCTTGGCCTCATGTGACTGCTCAACTGGGGCTGGGGACTGTTATGTAGGGACACTCCACTCCAGAGGAGTGGGATAGAAGGGTTAGGGGGTAGAAGGTGGGAGGGCGGGACTGGGAGGGGTAGAAAGAGGACACTATGATGGAGATGTAACCTGAAGTAATAAACATTAAAAAAAAAAGATTAACTTTTTCTCTCTGAATGGGCTGTATCTCTTTCACCAGATCTAAACCTGTCTCCAGCCCTTTTTGCTTTCCAAGATCTTCAATTTTTATTCCCAAACTCTCTAGTTGCATAGTCATTTCTGCATTCCTTTTATCATATCCCTCCATATCTATTTGGAACTTTTTCAAACTGCTCAAGCATTCTCCCCATCTGTTTTGAGATATCATACAAGAGGAAAAACAACATATAAAGAAATCCCCTCTGGGCACAAGGTGGGAGAGAACCCAATGGCAGCAGCCTTATAAGCCTTTTGGTGATGTCCTGCCATACGTCGTTCACTCCTTCAATTCCTGCCGTCTCCTCCACAGCATTAGATACAAAACTTCCCATTATGCCTTGCCCCACATCTGGGCACCATTTGTAGAAAGGTGGCTTTTTACTATTTTTCTTTTAACATTCACTCTAATTATTTTTACTGTACTTAATACCTTTACCTCCCTTCTACCCCTTGTTCCTCTCAACTGTTGTGTCTTACTATCTAGTAGTTTTGGTAGGCAATCAAAAGCAAGGGCAATAACTTATATTGCTTAGGGTACCTCAGGGTCTCCCAAACCAATAACTTGTAGGAGGTAACCCATGCCTAGCACCGAGATTGACATTTAATATCCCATGTCTTCTGGTAGTAGTATTGCTCATTAATATATAGGATATTCCTGTTCACACCTCTTTTCTTTTTTGGTATTTTGAGACAGGGTTTCTTTGTGTATTCGTGGCTGTCCCAGACTCACGTTGTAGACCAGGCTGGTCTTCAATTCACAGAGATCCGCCTGCCTCTGCCTCCTGAACACACCTCTTTTTTTTTAAAGATATGTTTTGTCGCGTCCCTCTCGACCAGCAAGAACGACGCAACTCGCAAAAGCTCTTCTCCTGCAGTTTATTCAGGTCCCTTGAAAACAGTCTTCCGAATGGGGGCCGGGCAGAACCAACCCACAGGCTAAATACTAAATGAAGAGCCAATCAAGTAAAGCCACATGGTGCTATCTTAGAGGCCCACGTATAGCCAATCAAGTAAAGCCACATGGTGCTATCTTAGAGGCCCACGTATAGCCAATCAAGTAAAGCCACATCAGCGGTCTTAGCCAAATATGGACTTGTTTACCACCGAGAGTGCTCACCGTCGGGCTGGTGGAAGGCGGAGACCAGCGCCATCTTTAAGGCGCGGCACGTCGCAGCTCTCTACAATGTTTTGATTAGCTTATAAGCTAGCAGGGTTTCATTAGGCTTCTTTATACATCCTTAAACAAAAACTGAATAGTTTTGTTAACTTACATTTACCCCTCCTTTTCCTGCGTCATTGTCCCAATCCTCTCCTTAACCTCCAATACACACCCAGTATACATGCATGTTTTATTATCTGCTCTCATTATTCTTTTGTACTTGAGTTGCAAGAGCCTAGGCTCCCTAATAGCTTCTTCACGCACATTTCATTCCTGTTAAGACCTCCCCTAGCCTTTTGTCCCCCAGCCCCATGACTCAATAACCTGTTTGAGCCCCTCTTCCAGCATTATCTTTTCCTATGGTCATATCTACTATTCCCCACCTCCCTAAAAATCACCGCACAGCCGCCTTGCCGAAGGGCTGCTTCTAGTTTCTTAGCTTCGGTAGATATGTTTCTCAATCAAGTGTGAGGCACGTCCTTGGCCCTGAGGATACAGCAGTGGGCAGGACCAAAGGAAGCTCTACCTGCAGAGCTTAGTTCTGGGGGTGGGGAGATGGGAGACTAGAGAAAGGGCAACTAAATAAACACCTCCATAAAGAACGAATAGAGATAAAGGCTACCGATCCAAATAAAGCAGGGAAGGAATATGGAGAACCAAAGCAGGGATAAGGCATGGCTTCGGAGCCAGGAGATTCTCAGTGTAAGATGAATGTGGTCACCACGTGAAGGGACCACAGTGGCGAATGCCGGGGAATGCGTGTTAGCACACACAGGGAGTAGAAGATTCAGTGAAGGCCTTGAGTTGGGACCGCACCCTAAGTGTTGCAGGATCAGATCCACAGGGCCTTAGTGACATGAGCTGCGGGGGAAATGTAAAAGAAGATGATTGGTGGGCTGTGGGTGTGTGCTGGAGAAAACCTGGTGTTCATCCTGAAGGCAGAGTTTCAGAGTCATGATGGGATGCTTCAGTGACCTGGAGTTCCCCCAGCTTGATGCAGCCCAGATAGTTTAACAGGGCGGAAACAGACCTTATCAAGGTTCTAAGAGCTCCAGGTAACTCCAGTACATATCCTAGACTGGATCCACTGTAGAAAGAATTATTAATATTTAATATTGACGCATATGGTTATTAAGGCGGCAGTAATTCCTTAATCTGTGATATTCTACATAATCACCCAGAGACTGGTTAAAGTTTATATGAGCCATAAAACAATGGGGCTGGGTAGATCTTAACCTTCTAGGCTGTCTTGTCTACCGCCCAGACAAAACCCCCATAAATACTTGCACATTCTCCATTTGAGCAGGCTGCTCTTGGCCACGTGGTCTTCTCATCCATGCTAACCCATGGTGAACTGGTTCTTTCACCCTCTTTCCTCTCTTTCTCCTCATGCTCCCTCTGCAACCAACAAGCTCAGGAACCTCTGCTCTTCACCCCTCTCTGTTGCCCACCCCAGTGTCAGCAACTTTATTATCCAATCAGGGATAGCTTTGGAGGCAAGGTTCACATTTTGGGTAAGTGAGTGTTTGCTGGAACAGTGAAGGGGTGGGAAGACAATTAACATTTGAATACATAGTAGCTTCCAGATAAACCCCTGGCAATCCACCTACGTGAACATGCCAGGCATAGTGGTGTATGCCTGCCTTTAATCCTAGAACTTGGGAGCCAAGGCAGGTGATCTCTGTGAGTTTGAGGCTAATCGGTTCTACATACTGAGTTCCAGGACAGTCAGAGCTATGTAGAGAGACCTTGTCTCAAAAAAAAAAAAAAAAAAAAAAAAAAGAAAAGAAAAGCTTTTTCCCTGGCTGGGAAAGAAAGCTCTCCCCAGGTTTTGAGCAAAGCAGCAAATGATGTCTTCTGAAATGAAGCGGTTCCCTAGCTTGAAAAATGCCTCCAGTCCAGTCATATGACATCTCTTAGAACACTTTGAAACCCCTGTTCAAACAAACCAGCTTATAAATGAAAACAAATAGACTAGTGCCCATGAAAATGCCTGCATTTTCTATTTGCCAAAAAGTTGGTGTATTACCATGTAAGCATGTTTTGTGTTGTTTCATTAAAATGCAAGATATTAAAATTATAACAAAATGCTGTGTGCCTAATGTAGCATATTTAGTAAAAATCTCTTTTGTTTCAGTTCTTGGTGGAAATTTAGGTGAAAACCTAGTAAGTTAGAAAAGAATATGCATAGACATTTTGTTTCTAATTTCTAAATATGAAGATTATAGCATAGTACTTATCTACAGAAAATTGCCTAAGGCTAGGAATAATATCTAACTGCCATAAATTGTATGAAAACCTTTTGAGGATGATACATAATGGAGAGAAAGGAAGTTTAGTCATAAAAACTATTTTGTAGTCTGCTAAATGCCATGTGTGGTGATTTTCTTGTACTGTATTGTTATATAAGTGATGGACCTTTTTTTTTTTTTCAAATTGCTTCTTTAGTTTTCAGACAAAGAAGGGTCGGGAAGAGGGAGGAAGGAAAGAAGGAAAGAAGCAAGGAAGGAAAGGGGAAATATTGGTTTATGTTTTGACATGTTAAAAATATGAAGTATGTGTTACCAACAATACTTCAACATGCACTGACTCTGGAAACCCTGAAAGCCAAAAGTCTCTCTTGGCTTTCCAGAACCAATATCCATGTTCTGAAAGAAGTATGAACCTTCCCGCATGCCCACAAGTATGACTGTTTCAAAAATGTGTGTATCATAATCATTACAAGGAAGACCAGAGTAAAAAAAAAAAAAAAGGAAAGAGTTGCTCTGGAGCATGAGGATGTTAATGAAAAGCATAGTAAAAGACATTTTTATATAAAAAGGAACAGAAATCAGTGACGGTTACATTGACTCTACACTCCCCACACTTGTTGTTACCCATTTGGTTTCTTTATGCATTGAGGATTAAACATAGATCCTTGTATATGCCAGGCAAGGACCCTACTCTGATGTTTTCATTAAAAGAATTGCCAAGCGTATACAAAAGTAGAGTGGCTAGCATAATAAACTGCCAAATATTCGTTTGCCTCCTCATCACCGATCGTCTCTATTAATATTTCTTGTCCTGGAGTTGATTTAGTCTGGTGTTAACAAAGTCATCCCAGCTTCCTTATGAATAGTGTTGGTTGGTAAGTAACCTTCAACTTAGCTGAGGCTTTTTATGTTTCTGCTCTTTGTTTTGAGGCACAGTGTCACACTGCAGCCCAGACTGGCCCCAAACTCACCAAGATGCTCCTATCGCAGCCTCTCAAGTGCTGGGATTACAGGAAGGAGCCAGCCCACAGGTCTTAAAATAGAATACTATTTATTTTATGTTAGACTACTATTTCCACCAGACATGGTGGCTTGTGCCTGAGATCCCAGCACTGTGAAGGCTGAAGCAGAAAGATCATGAATTCAAGGCCAGCTCAGCTATAGATCAAGTTACAGGACAACCTGAACTACCAAGTGAGGCCGTGACATAAAAACAAAAACAAACAATCCCACCAAAAAACACTACCACACACACACAAATGATAATGATGATGATAATAATAAAGTAAGATTTTTTTCCTTTTTTTGTAGACAATATTGTTGAATCTTCATTTTTAAAACTTTAGTCTGATTACCTCTGCTTTTTAAATAAAATAGAAACCAACCTTAATCAAAAGAGATGGGGAAGTACACTACATACTCATCAAAGGAAAAATCCACCAAGATGAAATCTCAATACTGAACATCTATGCCCTAAATGTAAGACCACCCACATTCATTAAAGAAACACTACTGAAGCTCAAATCCCATATTGAACCTCACACATTAATAGTGGGAGACTTCAACACACCACTCTCACCACTGGACAGATCAACGATGCAGAAACCAAACAGAGAAATAATGAACCTCACAAATGTCATGAATGAAATGAATCTAATTGATATCTACAGAACATTTCACCCCATAACAAAAGAATACACTTTCTTCTAGGCACCTCACAGAACCTTCTCCAAAATCGACCATATAGTCGGTCACAAAGCAAGCCTCAACAGATACAGGAAAATTGAAATTACCCCTTGTAACTTATCACACCATCATGGAATAAAGCTAGACTTCAACAATAACAAAAACAACAGAGAGCCTGCAAAAACATGGAAACTGAACAACTCTCTCCTCAATGACCTCTGGGTCAGGGAAGAAATAAAAAAAGAAATTAAAGTCTTCTTAGAACTCAATGAAAATGAAGGCACAAGATACCCAAACTTATGGGACATATTGAAAGCAGTGCTAAGAGGAAAGTTTATAGCACTAAGTGCCTTCAAAAAGAAACTGGAGAGTTCCCATACTAGCCACCTAAAAGCACACCTGAAAGAGCTAGAACAAAAAGAAGCAAACACTCCCAAGAGGAGCAGACGAGAGGAAATTATCAAACTCAGGGCTGAAATCAACAACATAGAAACAAAAAGAACAATACAAAGAATCGACAAAACCAAGAGTTGGTTCTTTGAGAAAATCAACAAAATAGACAAGCCCTTAGCTAAACTAACTAAAAGACAGAGGGAAAATACCCAAATCAACAAAATCAGAAATGAAAAGGGGAAAATAACAACAGACATTGAGGAAATCCAAAGAATCGTTAGGTCCTACTTCAAAAACTTGTACTCCACAAAATTGGACAATCTAAATGAAATGGACTATTTTCTTGATAGATTCCACCTACCAAGGTTAAATCAAGAACAGGTAAACAAATTAAACAGTTCTATAACCCTTAAGGAAATAGAAGTCATTAGAAGTCTTCCAACCAAAAAAAAAAGCCCAGGGTCAGATGGTTTCAGCACAGAATTCTACCAGACATTCAAAGAAGAGCTAACACCAATATTCTTCAAACTCTTACACAACATAGAAACAGAAGGAATACTTCCAAATATGTTCTATGAGACCACAGTCACCCTCATACCTAAACCACACAAAGACCCAATGGAGAAAGGAAATTTCAGACCAATTTCCCTTATGAACATGGATGCAAAAATACTTAATAAAATACTTGCAAACCAGATCCAAGATCACATCAAAAGTATCATACACCATGATCAAGTAGGCTTCATCCCAGGGATGTAGGGGTGATTCAACATTAGAAAATCCATGTCCGGCGTGGTGGCACACGCCTTTAATCCCAGCACTTGGGAGGCAGAAGCAGGTGGATCTCTGTGAGTTCGCGGCCATCCTAGTCTACAAAGCAAGTCCAGGACAGCCAGGGCTGTTACACAGAGAAACCCTGTCTCAAAAAACCAAAATTAAAAACAAAAAAGAAAATCCATCAATGTAATCCACCACATAAACAAACTGAAAGAAAAGAACCACATGATCATCTCATTGGACTAGGGAAAAGCTTTTGACAAAATCCAGCACCCCTTCATGTTAAAAGTCTTGGAGAGATCAGGCATACAAGGACCATACTTAAACACAATAAAGACAATTTACAACAAGCCAATAGCTAACATCAAACTAAATGGAGAGAAACTTAAAGCATTTCCTCTAAAATAGGGACAAGGCAAGGCTGCCCACTCTCTCTATACGTCTTCAACATAGTACTTGAAGTTTTAGTTGGAGCAATAAGACAACTAAAGGAGATTAAGGGGATACAAATTGGAAAGGAAGAAGTAAAGTATCCCTATTTGCAGACGATATGATAGTATACATAAGTGATCCCACAAATTCCACCAGAGAACTCCTACAGCAGATAAACTCCTCAGCAAGGTGGCTGGATACAAAATCAATTCAAAAAATCAGTAGCCCTTCTTTACACAAAAGATAAATGGGCTGAGAAAGAAATAAGGGAATCAACACCCTTCACAATAGCCACAAATAATATAAAATACCTGGGGGTAACTCTAACCAAGCTAGTGAAAGACCTGTATGAAAAGAACTTCAAGTCCCTGAAGAAAGAAATTGAAGAAGATATCAGAAGATGGAAAGATCTCCCATGTTCATGGATTGGTAGGATCAACATAATAAAAATGGCCATCTTACCAAAAGCAATATACAGATTCAATGCAATTCCTATCAAAATACCAACACAATTCTTTACCTGGAAAAAACAATTCTCAACTTCATATGGAATAACAAAAAACCCAGAATAGCTGAATCAATCCTGTACAATAACAGAACATCTGGAGGTATCACCATCCCGGATTTCAAGCTGTACTACAGGGCAATAGTAATAAAAACAGCATGGTACTGGTATAGAAACAGATGCAATTGAATCGAAGACCCAGAAATTAACCCACACACCTACAGTCACTTAATTTTTGGCAAAGAAGCCAAAACCATACAATGGAAAAAGGAAAGCATCTTCAATAAATGGTGCTGGTCTAACTGGATGTCAACATGTAGAAGAATGAAAATAGATCCATACTTATCACCCTGTACAAAACTTAAGTTTTAGTGGATCAAAGACCTCAACATAAATCCACACACAGTAAAATTAATAGAAGAGAAAGTGGGGAAAAGCCTGGACTCATTTGCACGGGTAGCAATTTCCTGAACAAAACATCAATAGCTCGGGCGCTAAAACAAACAATCAATAAATGGGACCTTATGAAATTGAAAAGCTTCTGTAAGACAAAGGACACTGTCCTTAGAACAAAACAGCAGCCTAAAGACTGGGAAAAGATTTTCACCAACCCAACATCCAACAGAGGGCTAATAACCAAAATATATAAAGAACTCAAGAAATTAAACACCAAAAAATCAAATAACCCCATCAAAAAATGGGGTACAGAGCTAAACCAAGAATTCACAGAAGAGGAATATCTAAATGCCAAGGGGCACTTGAAGAAATGCTCAAATCTTTGGTCATCAGGGAAATGCAACTTAAAACAACTCTGAGATTCCATTTCACACCCGTCAGAATAGATAAGATCAAAAACTCAAATGATAGCACATGGTTTTGAGGATGTGGAGAAGGAGGAACACTCCCACATTGCTGATGGGAGTGAAAACTTGTACAACCACTTTGGAAATCAATCTGGTGATTTCTCGAAAATTGGGAATAGTTCTACCTCAAGCCCCAGCCATACCCCTCCTGGGCATATATCCAAAAGATTTGACAGGAAACCACAAGGACATTGCCTCAACAATGTTCATAGCAGCTTTATTCGTAATAGCCAGAAACTGGAAACAACCCAGATGTCCTTCAACAGAAGAATGGATAAAAAAAAAACAAAAAAAAACTGTGGTACATTTATACAATGGAATACTACACAGCTATCAGAAATGAGGAAATCATGCAATTCGAAACCAAATGGATGGATCTAGAAAAGCTCAAACTAAGTGAGCTGACTCAGGCCCAGAAAGATAAACATGGTAAGTACTCTCTCTCTCTCTCTGTCTCTGTCTCTCTCTCTTTTAAAATTTTAAAATTTTATTTATTATGTATATACAGGGTCTGTCTGCATGTACACCTGCAGGCCAGAAGAGGGCACCAGATCTCATTGTAGATGGTTGTGAGCCACCATGTGGTTGCTGGGATCTCTGGAAGAACTCTTAACCTCTGAGCCATCTCTCCAGCCTGGTATGTACTCTCTCATAAGTCGATATTAACCATACATCACAGGATAACCATCCTACAACCCACAGACCCAAACAGATAGGAACCTAGCATAACTATCCTAGGAAAAACTCCACCCAGCAGTGAGTCATGGAATCTGCTGCAGGTTAGTGGAACACCTTAGCCTAGATGGTGTGCCACATCAAGCCCCAGTACAAGACTAAGCTCTTGGTCCTCACATGACTGAATTACTGAGGGAGTATGATATGTGAGGGCCCACCTCATCCGAGGAGAAGGAGAGTACCAAGTAGAGGAATAATGAGGGAGAAAGGAAGGGAGGGAGGGCCAGGGAAGGAGGAAACTATGTTCTAGAAATAACTTGAGAAAACAAAATAATATTTAAAAAATGGTTAATAAGCTTAAAAATATAATAAAAATAAAATATAAAATTTTCAAATTATAATTTACCAAAGATATACTTGCCTTACTGGCATGAAGGGAAAAATGGCTTTAATTTCAGATTAGAATGTTAGACTGCAGGTTGCCACATAGTTTACACACACTTGATATCAGCTTAAAAGGTTTTTTTGTATATATAAAGGATATTTTCATTTTTGGCATTAAAAAAGCAGTTAAGGGGTTTTAAATGCTATAAATAAATTAAGGGTTACTACAGTTCAACCTGGTTTTCTAAGCCTCTAAGAGTTGAAATAATTTGGAGCTAAGGTAAAATATTTGTGAAGGGCAGTGTTAGTCCATGCCTTTAACTCCAGCAGAGACAGGAGGATCACTATAGAGTTAGTTGTCTTGTAAATTCTAGAGTTACAAGGAACAGGATGGTGATGGTGCACACCCTTAATCCCATCACTTGAGAAGGATACACCCTTAATCCCAACACACTGGAGACAGAAACCTGCAGATCTCTGAGTTCAAGGCCAGCCTGACACAAAGCAAGCTCCAAATAGAGAAAAATTTAAATTCAAGGGTGGTGGAGCACATCTTTAATCCTATCAGTTGGGAGGCATTCCCAATACTTAGAAGGCAGAGACAGGCACATAGGATTTAGAATGATTTAAGTTTAAAAGCTACTCACAAAAGACATGCTGAAATTCCAAGTGAATTGTCCTGTGAGATCTCAAAATGTATATACTTAAAGTTTTGTTTAGTTCCAAAAATATAAAAATAATTGCTTTTTTAATCTCAATTGAAGGATAATACTTTCTATATTGTCAAAAAACCCAATTTGCTCCAGGAAAAATATTACCTGCCCCCTCAAAAAAGTAATGTTCCAGAGTTAGGATTAGGGCAGGCCTCTGTTTTTATCTTTCAAGGAGATTAAAATCATCCATTTAAGGAATCCAGGGACAACTGGACAACTGAAACCTCAGAAGAAAACAGATCAGACACCAAAGAAGACGAGTGGCCCAGATGATCCAACCTTGCGACTTCTTCAATAGCTGTTTCCTCAAAAATCTACAATCACAACAACTCAAAATCGCTAAGATTGTTCAGCTCCAGCCAGAACTCCAGTAAATCCCTGAAGTTCAGCTTCTGTCTACAAACTTCTTAGGACATTTAAATAGTTGAGCACAAAAGGACCAAACATCAAGTGATTCTATAAATGTGCTTAACCATTTTTCCATTCCTATTTGGGCCCCAGACAGGTTTACTGCATTCCAAATCAGCAGGAAGTAATTTTAAGAGAGCAACGTCCCATCTCCAGAAGGTGGGGTGGGTGATTTTTTCCCCCTTTAGTCATTTGATGGGTTATAGATAGTTGTTGTTATTTAGGGGGAGAGATTACAAGTTGTTAAATGGTCTTGTTAATAGGTTTTGGAGGTTAGACCCAGGGATTTCTCTCTTTTTCTTTTCAGTATCCTTTTTTCTATCTTATATAGGGATGAAAAGACTTGAGAAAAAATGGGATATAGACATTATATAGGAATGATAAAGAAAAAGGGACAGATAATTGAGTATGCTCTTATATCTTTGTATATTGATACAAAATTAAGATTATATTTGGTTAAATCGGTATCAATCTTTGCATATTGATACAAAATTAAGATTATATTTGGTTAAATTGATATTGATCTTGGTATATAGATACAAATTAAGATTATATTTGGTCACATTGGTATTGATCTTTGTATATTGTTACAAAATTAAGGGTAACTCATTTTAAGGAATTGTACCTAGGAAACACTTAAAATGAAATGTGAAGTTTTGGCCTTTTGTTAGCAACTGTCATAAATTGTTTAGGATAATTAAGAAGTGCAAACTAATAGCCATTCAAGCATGTCATTTTGTTAGGTACTAGGACAGTCTACCACATTTATTTTCTAAGCTAATCAGAAATCAAGTTGCTAAGAGACAAGCAACATTTGCTTATCCAAATATAAGGAGATAGATAGGTAGTCTTCAAAAACTTCAAGAGATCTGTAGATCTCTTGGCATTCAAAGATGTTTTCTTTTTTTTTTTTTTTGGTTTTTCGAGACAGAGTTTCTCTGTGTATTGTTGGCTGTCCTGGACTCACTTTGTAGACCAGGCTGGCCTCGAACTCACAAAGATCCGCCTGCCTCTGCCTCCCAAGTGCTGGGATTAAAGGTGTGCGCCACCACCGCCCGGCTCAAAGATGTTTTCTTAATTTAAGATTTTTTTGGTATCAAGACATGTCAGTTCCTGACAGCACCTCCTAGTCTACTCCAAGTAGAAGATGAGCATCGAAGAATCTCCAAATGGAGTTGGTTGAATTAGTGGCAAGCCTGTCACTTGTCAAGAAAAATCCCTTGCTTCAATGGTAGACAGACTGCTGTCTAAAAAGGACAAAACTTGGAAGCAGGTAAGTCGACAGCCTCGCTCTGACAAGACAGGGTAGGCAAGTCCTTCATAATTCCTGCTTTACAATTAATATCTGTCAGAGAAACCGGGCCAAACGGATGAAGATTGATGCTGTAATGTATGGAGAGAAATTGGGAACTGTCCAGGCAGCCACTGGTATGCCATTTCTTAGTTTTAGAAGCTGCAGACTCTGCACTTCCTATATAATCAGATATATTTATCCCTCTCAGATCTCTGATGTGGTTGAAGACTAGATAGCTAGAGTCTCATAGTTAAATTTTGAGTTGTTTAGGAATCAAGAGGGTGTTCTTGATCTAAGAAGATGTTTTTAAAATTGAGATGCAAGTTAGTATGAAAGCTGAGTTAGATATAGAACTTTAAACTCATGGAGATGGTTAGATAGTAGAATGTTAAAGTCAGGTGCCAAATACATATGGACTGGACATTGGGAATGTATGCTAAGCCATATAACTCTCAGAATTGTGGCCTAATTATTTCTGTTGTTTTGTATTGTATTTGTTGTTATAAGAGAAAGAGGCATTTGTTGGACTGATAGGGGGAGCTGTTGGGAGGAAAAGGATATACCTTAAACTTAAAAAAAAAAAGAAGCAGATAGGGGGTGTGAGGGGGAAAAGGGTGGGAGGATGGGACTGGAGAGGGGAGAAGGGAGGGGATTGTGATTGAGATCTAACTTGATTAAAAAAATAAATTAATTTAAAAAAAGAAAGAAAAATGGAATGGATAGATACTTGAATGTGGGAATTTCTGCTGATAAGGTGGAAATCTGGCGTTGCCGTAAGGCCCCTCAGACTGGCACTAGAGTGATGGACTCCCTAGTTCTGTAAAGTCCCCTCTTCCTTCTGATTTGTGGATCCTAGATTACCAAGATGTGTCAAGAGGCCTAACCTTCCCCTGATTTCCTATGCTAATGAGGTCTGTTGGTGCCTTGGCTTTCAGCCAATGACATTCAGTCTAGGCCTCTAATCTCCCTGGCGTTTTTTTCACCACCCTCACTGCCCATGAATTAATTAGGCATTCCATTTTCTCTCTTCTGATTGGACAATATCCATAGAATCAAATCCGTCCCCTTCCCAAGCCCCTCCCCACTACCCAAAGATACATAATAATAATTCACAGAGTAAACTTCCTTTTTTTCTCTGTCCCTAAGATGTCTGTCTGAGTCTTTTTTTTTTTTTTGATGGGGGGCGTTCTTCCTTCCATAAAGCATCTGCCACCAGCGGGCCAGGCTCTCATGGGCCCCAGGCTCCTGCCTGGCCACCCCCCAACTCAGTCTCCTACTGCTGGCAGCTGGGGCTTGTCTCTGTCTTGGTGCTGCCACTGGCAGCCTAGCCAGACTCACTTCTAGCTTAGGCCGCCCCGTGACCTCCGCCGGGCCTCCACCATTTCTCTTGAGCACCAGCTCCGGAGTGGTTCCCTCAGCCTGGCAGGCTAGGCCTGTTAGGGTGCATGCTCCCTCAGAGAGTCACTGACTTTCTGCTGTCTCTCTCTCATCACCCCCCTGGCCACCCGGCCTTGCTCCTGGAGCAAATCTCCAGCCTAGCCTGCCATGCACGTGGCCACTCCTTTCATGCTCGGGCAGTCCTAGTCTGCCAGATCCCCGGATTAGCCTGGGAGCCCCGCACCCTTTTGAAACCACACTTGAGGTTTGAGCATTTAGCAGTATTGTCACTCTTAACCATAACATTTTGTCATGTCTGTTTCTTCTTTATATCTTCTATTAGACTAATTAGATGCTTTTTAGTATTCCACTTAACCTCAGTTAATAGCTTTGTTCTATTTTGGCTTTCCCCCCTGGGATTTAAAATAATCTTTAACTTACATTCTAATTGCACGCAGCATTGCTCTATGTCACATATAGTCAAGAACCTTGCAAAACTGTGCACGTGTTTCTTTTTCTCACCCTTTGTGTTATTGTCACAGTGTGTTATTGTCACAATGCCAGTATTGATCTTTACTTTTAAAGACCTGATTATTTTTAAAGGAAAATTTTAAAAGGCAGAAGATATTTTGTGTTTACTTACCCACCTGCTTGGCATGTCTGATTTCCATCTGCTATCATTTTCTTCTTTCATGGCAACTCCCTTTAACTCTTTTTTATAATCCAGGTCTTCTGGTGACAAGTTTCCCCAATTCATTGCATGTTATTACTTCCAAGGGCCTTTTGCATATAGAATTCTAGGGTTGGGTTTTTTACAGTTTATGTTGACATCTTGAAACATGTTTAAGTCAAACAGATGTTTTTAGGGTTACAGTCCCTCTCTCTCTCTCTCTCTCTCTCTCTCTCTCTCTCTCCCTCTCCCTCTGTCTCTCTTTCTCTCTCTCTCCCCACCTTTCTCTCTCTCTCTTCTTTTCCTTCCTTCTTTTCTTTCCTCATCTTTCTTTCTCCCCTCCCCCTCTACTTGCCTTTTAGTTTTTTTCACTAATTTTTAGTAATTTGAATAATGTGTGCTTTGGTATAGTTTTATGTTGCTCTTGTGGTTTGATGAGTTTCTTGGACGTAGGACTCCACTACTCATCAACTCTGGAACTATTTCTGACATTCTTTTCAAACCAGTTTTTCTCTTTCTTCCCTGCCTTGTTCTGGAAAACCGACCACCTGTGAGAAAGTCTATTTAGTGCTGACTTACAGACTGCTGAGCACTGCCCCCCAACCTCACCCAAGGCCTTTGTCCTTTTCTGACATTCAGTTTGGATAATTTCAAATACTGTGCTTTCAAGTTTGGTGACCTTTTCTTTTCTGTGTACCAATATGAAGACTTTTATGATCATATGATATCTCGTGATCATATATGAACACTATAATTGCTTTTGAACATGATAAATGTGGACATATGATGCTCAGTGTATCTAATCTTCTTTTTTGTTGCTGCTGGTTTTTTTTTTTTTTTTTGAAACAAGGTTTCTCTGTGTAGCCCTGGCTGTTCTGGACTCACTCTGTAGACCAGGCTGATTTGAACTCACAGAGATCCGCCTGCCTCTGCCTCCAGAATGCTGGGATTAAAGGCGTGCGCCATCACACCCAGCCTAATCTACTCTTAAGCACATTCAATGAATTTTTTTAAAATTTTACTTCAACTATGGCAGTTTTCAGTATAGAGGCTTTGAAAAAAAATCAATTCCACAGTTTATTTGTTAACATGTTATTTGTGTCAATAATCAAATTGACAACTCTTTATACAATTTTATTGTATAATATTGACATCATAACACTGTACTGAGTTTGGGTACTTTAAAATCTACATTTGAAACAATGAACATAAAAAATAAATGTGAATGGCAGAGAAAACAAAACACCCAATAAGATAAATCACTCCTCCATAAACAAATATAAAACCATCTGATTATGTATTTAAAACAACAAAAACTCTGAGGCAGTAGTTCTCAACTTTCCTAATGCTTCGACCTTTTAATACAGTTCCTTGTGTTTGGGTAACCCCCAACCATAAAATTATTTTTGTTGCTACTTTGTAACTATAATTTTGCTGTTGTTGTGAATCATCAAGTAAATATCTGCGTTTTAAGATGGTCGTACGTAATCCCTACGAAAAGGTCATTCGACCCCTAGAAGGGTCCAGCCCCACAGATTGAGAAACGTGTCTAAGGGCATCAGATGACTGTGGTCCTAATTGTGCAGTCTTCACGTCTGCCCTCTCTACTTGTTGAGAGTTGTACTTGTCATCCTCAAATTTTTTTGCTGCATTTTAAAAAGTGACTGACAGGCCTCACCTGTGAATCCCATTGTTTCTTGACTTTTTTTTTCTGTTGATTTACATGTTCTCTATGCACCAGTTTTTCCTGCTTCCTCTCATAACAAATCACTTTATTATAGACTAAACACTGTAAACGTTAGGCTCTAACTGCCTAGATTAAAAAATGTGTCTTTAATGTCTCTTTACAGAGTTATTTACTTTTATTTTATATGTCTGAGTGTTCTCCCTGCATGTGTATATAGACACCAGAAGAGGGTGTTGGATTCCCTGAACAGGAGTTATATAGTCAGTTGTGAGGCACCCTGTGGGTGCTAGGAAACAAACCAGGACTTCTGCAAACACTCTCCCACTGAGCCCCTTCTGAATCTGAAGTTTTGTTAGGGTGAGCCTAGAGTAACAAGCTTTACTATAAGGTTATCTTAATCCTAGCACCAAGAGTGTATTCTCCTGGATTCTCTCCCAGTGCCTTAGGTATTTAATGAGGTGTCTTCACATGTTTATTAAGAACTCAGTTTCTCCTATGTCTGAAGGAGATCTGGAGATTTTTCATCATATAATATCCAACCATAAGCAGCCATGTGAGGTTTTTGCCTGTGAACTCTCAGCTTTTATGGTATCTATAAATAGAGGCAAGGGCACTTTTATCCCGTATGTCCTCTTCCGCAGCCCCCTTCCTTTCTTTTCTTACATTGCTCCCTCCTCTGAGGCTTTTGTTATAGAACTCTTAGCTGTAAAATCATTGGACTGAAATAACTTGTTTCCCTCACTTTTAAGGTTTTCAGTATTTCACTATCTATTGTCCAATTTTTTTTTTTTTTTTTTGGTTTTTCGAGACAAGGTTTCTCTGTGTAGCCCTGGCTGTGCTGGACTCACTTTGTAGACCAGGCTGGCCTTGAACTCGCAAAGATCCGCCTGCCTCTGCCTCCCAAGTGCTGGGATTAAAGGCGTGCGCCACCACCGCCCGGCTTATTGTCCAATGTTTTAAGATGATTAAAAAAGAAACACTTTGTCTTATTTTCCAGTGGCTGTTTTCCATGGGGAGATAAATACAGTAGAATTTCCTCCATTATAGTTGGCAGAGGAAGTCTCGCTTGCATAATTTATTAGCTATTCGTGGCCAGTGCTATGTTACTGATACCTGTACAAATCCCTTCCCTTCTATATAGACTCATAGATCATAGGAACAGCCAAGTTTAAGGGTGGACAAGATTGTGACCGATCTATGGGTGGTTGTCATAGGAGCACACACAAAGATTTAGTGTCACCATAGATGCTGAAGTACGGCACTGCAGGCAGGAGCCACCTTCATCCTACCTTGAAAGCCACAGTTCAGTTTCACATCAACAAAGACTTTGTTCTTCTGTTTCAAGTCATTTGACGCTCACTCGATTTAAGCATCAGTTACTGTAAGCAAACTCACTAGCCTGGCTTTTATTTGCTTTTGCTTTTAGGAAGCCATGCACACCGCGTTCAAACCTCTTCCACTTACCCAGGATCTTAGCACATATCAGCTGGTGATTATCTACTTGCTAGATTACTTCTGCTTACTCGTGTAGCTTAATTGTTCAATTCGCTGTTTGGCAAGAAAATTTGAAGAGCTGTTATCATTTTGACACCAATTGCTTGAATGCTATCCAAATTAAAGTCTTTCTTTAATCTTCCCCCTTAATTATTTTAACTGCCTGCAATAAACGAACTATGTCTACATGCTCAAGTTTACCAAAGCCACTTGAGAAAGCTACATAATATACCATAAATGACAGAAGCACACAGAAGAAACCAACAATCCCTTAACAACTGAGTCAAAGCTCTAAATGGTCATAGATGCCTTATGAAAACACAGGGACATTCTCTGTCATTTCAGTACCTTTTTTTGAGGATGGTGAACAGTGTTTTTTTTTTTTAAAGAAAGCTAGTTTTGTTTGGTTTTTCCCTTTTCCTTCTTGGTAAACACAGATGGCTCTGTAATGTGAGGACTGACATTTATTTTATTTTATTTTAGAAAGTTTCATGCTGATGATGAATGGGAAACCCCAAGGATAGTACCCTTTCACTTTAGCATAACTTGTAGGGAGAGGGATAAATCAGTTTTCTCTAATAGAGTGACACTGGAAATATCAACCACTTTGGCTCAAGCAGGCCTCATGTTCAGGACCAATATATGATGGACTCCATAGTATGTGTGTGTGTGTGTGTGTGTGTGTGTGTGTGTGTGTGTGTGTGTGTGAGTGAGTGTGCACATGTACTTTTATTTGGTTACAGTTTGCTGGGGGGTTTTGTTTTTCTTTTGGGGGGCAGTTTTATTTTGTTTTGTTGGTTTAGTTGTTATATTGTGTTCTTGCTAATTTTTTTGAGAAAGAACTTAAACTTGGGTGGGTAGGGTGAGGGAGAGGAACTGAAAGGACTTGGGGGAGGGAAGAATATGATCAAAATATACTTAAATTTAAAATTGTTTTAAATAATAAAAACATAATTAAAAAGATAAAGCATTTTATGTAAAATATTATCCTAATTTGTTTTACTACTCCTCTAATATTAGGCAGTGAAATTGATTTCCATTTCCTCCCCTTTATCATAAAATAAATGGCTTTGTTAAATATCGCAGGGATGAAACAGCATGGGGAAACAGGACATTTTGGATGTGACTTGCGGAAGACATGATGTGCAGGGTTGCTTGGTGATGGCCTCGGCTGAGAAAGGCAGAGCACGAGTGTTTGCAGAGGGATACTCGCTTTTGCGTGCTTCAGTAATGAGCTGTCATGTGTGGAGATACGCACTTTTTAGCTGATCAAGTATGGAGGAGGAGGTGCGTGTCTGGGCAGGTGACAGCTGCCTCCTGGAGGGGAGACTGGCGGAAGCACAAAAGAAACAACCTTTTTCTAGTCTTAAAACAATTTTTAACTAAAAGAGCATCTTATGAAGACGACTGTACATGTGCATGAAGGGAAAATAATTTTCTGTTCCCACTCCCATGTTTTATAGATGCCCACTGGAAACACCATGGTGTATAATCTTCCAGGTGGTATATACAAATAGGTAGATAAATCTAGTTTTGTACTATTATATACATAGTGTGTATTGCTTTCTAAAAACAAAGCTAATCTATGCATAATGCTTGGCTCTTTTGTATTTTTTGTGAGGCTTCCTTTCCATGGTAGTGTGCTACGAACATAACTCAGGTATAATCAATATGCCCAGTCTCCATTCCAACACCTGAAGCCACCAAGATAATTCTAACTGGGACCTGACTACAGAAAGGCCATTCACCCAGGAAGAAATCACCCTCATGCATTCCTTTTACATTGCCTTCTTATCCCTATGCCTGCAAAATGTACGTACCAAACCCCTAAGGACATTTTGAATGAATGATAAATGAAACAATGTTCAGAATTCCAGATGCCATATTTTTTTTTCCGTGAACTTCTGTCAAAAGCTGCTATATTCTGTTCTATATCATGGTTGTTCAGTGCTTGTCCGTATAGCAACTCTGGTGCTCTGAGGTAACTCTAGGGTCAGGTTCGGTCTGTCCTGTACTAGGGTGCTGTGTGTCATGCAATGGGTATGTAATAAATCTTATTGAATGAGTGAACAAATTAATGAGCAAATAAATGAGGCCATAAATGTAAATGATAAGGCTGTGTCACACAAGGAAAGGAAGCATACTGGAGTAGAAAATATGGGAGAATTCTCAGAGTAAAACAATGACTCCCGGTATATAGCCAACATTTATCATCCAATACAGTTATATTTTTTACTAGAAAAATTTTAAAACATACCTATTCTAAATGAATAAGTTACTTGATTTATCCTTGATTTGAAAGGGGGAATAAAAATTCAGTTCTTCGATGGATTTCATATAAAGATACACTCTATTACTGTTAAAAATAGCTGACTTTGAATACACAAAGTATGTTCCTTCTTCTTTCTTAAAAACCAAAAGCTGGAGCTGGAGGGATGGCTCAGTAGTTAAGAGCGCTAGCTGTTTTTCCAAAGGATCCAGGTTCAAATCCCAGCACCCACATGGAAGATTGAAACTGTCTGTAATGGCTGGGCTTGGGGGCGCATGCCTTTCATCCCAGCACTTGGGAGGAAGAGGCAGGTGGATCTGTCTGAGTTCAAGGCCAGCCTGGCCTACAGAGTAAGTTCCAGAATAGCCAAGGTTACACAGAGAAACCCTGTCTCAAAACCAACACAAAACAAAACAAAACAAAAAAACAACCCCCCCAAAACAACAACAACAACCCAAAATTATTCAAACACAGATTTCTTTTTGTTTTAAGACAGAATTTTGCTTTGTAGCCCAAGCTATGGATGAGCTGTTCCTCCTGCACTAGCTCCAGGGGGCTGAAATCACAAGATGCCATGTGCCACCACACCTGGGTTCAGTTCAGGAGTGTGTGTGTGTGTGTGTGTGTGTGTGTGTGTGTGTGTGTGTATGCCAGTCATGCACAGAGGACATAGGACATCAGCTGTCTTGCTGTATCGCTTTTCACCCTTACTCCCTGAGCAGAGCTGGACTAGCAGCCCGTAAGCCCCAGGTATCCTTCTATGTCAGCAATGGGGTTACAGAACACTATGGGGACTAACATTTTATTCGTTTGCCAGGCTGGCCTTATTTTCATTGAAACCCTCCTGCCTTAGCCTCTGAATGCTGAGCTAACTGACATTTGCCACCACACCAAACAAAACAATTGTCAAAAGTGGGTAAATGTCCTCATAGCAGGATAGATTGCTGTTTCAATACCAAAGACAACTGTTACAGAAAATCCTCGGAGTATTAAGAATTTATTCCTTTTTCAGTTATCAGCTAGTATTTGACAAGGACAACCTGTAGAGGGCGTCCTTGCACCAAGAGCCGTAGAGATCTGAGTAATACTAGAGAAAAATCTTCAATGAAAACCACACGCTCCAAGTCAAAGAAAATGTCTATTGTGTTGTGAAATTATTACCTGTAACTGAGTGACGCTGGCTTTACGATGCTAAAGGGTTATAAGTTTGTCTAATGTAGTAAAACATTATATAAATAAATAAATAAATAAATAAATAAATAAATAATAAATAAATAAATAATCACTGCAACGATAAAATAATAAAATATTGGGGAAAGATCTTTTGTTTTTTGAAATAGGGTCCCAGGTAGCACAGACTGACTTCAAGCTCCATGTATAGATTAGTATTAACAATGAGCTCCTGATTGCCCCTGCCTCTGCTTCTTTAGAGCTCAGATTACAGCGTGTGCCACCACAACCACAATATTGGTTTTAAAGGAAGAGTGGCTGTAAAGCTTTCGAGGGAAACATCCTAATTATGATCTGTTCACAACATGAGGAATCCTTCCAAGAAGGGGCTTTGAAGTCAGAGCGATAGATCGTGATTTGAATTCTGAATCTTGTCACTCACCAGTTGAATGAATGAATATTTACGGTCAATTTACTGGACTTTTTAATCATCAGTAAAGTGAATATAGTAACAGTAGCTACACTAAAGACCCGAAAGGAATAAACACTGAAAAGCACTCTTAAAATGAAGCTATGTGGAGTTCACAGTCACAATGGACAGTCTTCCTGTGTACCTCCTATACACAATACCCCCTCTTTCTGTATGTTGGATATCTGGATATTTCACATTTGTAATAGATTTCTTCTTCCTCCTCCTCCTCCTCCTCCTCTTCCTCCTCCTTTCTTCTTCTTCCTTCTCCTCCTCCTTTCTTCTTTAAAAACTACACAGGACCTAACATTTGTTGAACATGTACACGTCCGAATCGGACTAGTATTAACAATGTAGTACAATGTCTGTAGTTTCTGTTTGCTTTTCCCTGCCGAGAGACCGGCTGCTCCACAAGGGACTGAGTGGAACAGCAGCCCAGTTCCAGAGTCTAGATCCTTGGGGACATTTGTTGAAAAGCCACTGGGTGCCAAAAACCCAAAAAGAAGTAAACAAAGCTTTTCCTGAGTCTGAAAACGTTCTGTGTTTTTTGAAACACCGTTTGTTTCTGCTTTCTCTGCACATTCATGAAATCAGGCAAGAGGCAAAAAACCATCTGTGCAGTAGGTGATGTTGAAGCCGCAGCCAGCTAAGTGCTATTCCCACAAGAACCCCAGTCTTATCCCCAAGTTCCTCAGAGTTCACGGACTGAGCACGCGCCTCCAATTTTTTTTCAAAATCCAATTCTGAGAGGAGTCCTACCCTCGTGGGACAGAGGTACGGGGAAGTCAGCTGCTGCCATCATCCAGGACCCAGGGAACTATTCTGAGCGCAACCTGGTTATCAAGAAGACAAACCACGCCACCTGTCAGGTGTCCCTCCAGTGCAGAAATGAACGCCCGGAGAGGATCAGCGCCTGCAAGAGCCCCACGAGCCTGTGGAGTCTCGGTGTTTAACTTCCCAGGAGAGCGCGAACTGTCTGCTAGAGAAGACAGAGTTTGCAGACAGGCACACAGACACACAGTCCGAAATGTAGTTAGAAAGGGAAGGGGTGGACTAGGTGCGTTCAGTTGGCCCCGGGGTGTACTCGAGTTATCACCATCTTTGACGGCCAATCGAGCCCAGCTTTTTTCGCCCTCAGCACCCCCGCCACCCACCCATGTCTCTTCTGGAGGCAGGGGAATCAAGCGACGACCCAGAAGTCCCTCTCGGGGTGCGTTTCTCGGTTGTGTCCCCATCACTCAACGCTGGTCGCGCGCTGCGATCTCCGGGGTACCGCGGCCCCGCCCACGAGGCCCCACGGCGCCCCCTAGTGGCGTCCCCCGTGAGCCACACCGACCGCCGTCGGCTCGCCGGTGCCAGCTGTTCCCGCGGTTCCTCCCTCCTGCGTGTGATCCTCTAGCTGCTGGCGCTGCGGGACGCGCTGGCATCGCCAGCTTTGCCAGCATCCTGTCTCTGCGGTCCCCTCTCCCTCCAGGCCCCCTCCTTCTGGGCGGCCGCGCATCCACTCCCTCCTCTCCAGCTCTCCCAGGCTCACTCGCACCGGAGATTGGAGAGACTAGCACGCCCCGCCGTTTTAAGTGGGAACAGCTCCAGCCCCGCCAGCTGCAGCCAGGCGGGAACTTCACAAGCAGCACAGGTCAGGTCGCGGCGGCGGGAGTTGCACCACCAGCGAGAGGGTGCTGAGCAGCATGGCCCGGAGAAGTGTTTTCCCTGCTTTCGCGCTCCGGCTCTGGAGCATCCTACCTTGCCTGCTTCTGCTGAGAGCGGATGCAGGGCAGCCGCCAGAGGAGAGCTTATATCTGTGGATCGACGCCCATCAGGCGAGAGTGCTCATAGGTAAGACCTGGCGTCCGCACCTTCCCACTCGGTCCTCAGTCTCTCTTTACAGCAGAGATACATGCACCGAGTGTATTTTAGAACTTAACTTCGGGGGTGATTGCTTCTTCCTTTTAAAATCAGTATTTTCCATTTGGAAGCTTATGAGTTTCTTTCTTTAAAACAAACAAACAAACAAACAAAAACAAGCCAACCCAACGTTCCATTCCTGCTCTTCCTAATCCTGACTGCAGGTTGTTACAGGAACCCAACATTATTAGCACCGGTTAGAACTTCACTGTGTGTTAGCAAGTACGGTTCTTACCACAGAGGGAGAGTAACTAACTTCGGTAGTGTTGTTGGTATCAAAGGCAGGTGCTTTATGTAGAGCAGGGACTTACATTGGTTCTCTCGGGTTTTGCTTTCTGCATGAAATGCATGTTTCTTCGACATGCATCTAGTTTGATAGGTTTGTTTGTTTGCACAACAGGATTTGAAGAAGATATTCTGATTGTCTCAGAGGGAAAAATGGCCCCCTTTACACATGATTTCAGGAAAGCCCAACAGAGAATGCCAGCCATTCCTGTCAATATCCACTCCATGAATTTTACCTGGCAAGCTGCAGGGCAGGTAAGTTCTGATAACAGAGAGATAGAGAAAATCACGCTTTAGTATTTCTACTCTCCAATGGCAAGTGGCAATAATAATGATGTATGATGTAATACCATTTACAATTTTATGCAAGTTCTTCTCTGGTTGCCAAGGCAAATAAGGGATCAATTCCGGTGTATTTAAAGTTGCCTAATATATGGAAGAATCTGAAGGGTGATGTGCCTATGATCACTATTTTAGTAAGATTTGGAGTGTTGAGGTTTTGAATATAAAAACCCTAAATATTCATATCACTGTGATTCTGTAATCATTGATATTAAAAAATTAACAAAATGTTTGAAAGACCTTCTATACAAGTGATAACCATCTGTGACATTATTTATACTTTACAACAAAATAAATTTATATTCTTGACATGCATTTTAAAAGGCTGATATGTTGAGTGTTGTGAAGGTCATACATTTCTGGTAGAAGTTCATAGACTCAAAAGAAGTAATATAAAACGTTGAAAATTAAAGACTACTGACTTTAATTTTAAGACTTTTTAAAAATCACCACATAAAATGTTTCCTATGGGAAAAAACAATATATGCTAATGAACCTTCCTCTTAGTACTTAGCATATAAGCTTCTTTGTGTGTTACTTTTTATACATCTTCATGGTAATATGTCCTCTTATTTGAGAAGGATAGGATGTTTGTGTGACTTTAATTTTTGTGGCACAAGTTGTCTAGAGGACAAGTGGTAAGTAATAAATTCTGATCATTAGTCGGTAAAAATGTGTCTACTATGAAAACCATTGTAATTATAATTAACTGCACATTTTCAGGTTTTTTTAAATTCTACTGCTACTTAAATGGCCATTTTCAAGAAGAATGTAATCAAAAAATACTTTATAAAAAACAACTATGCTAAATAATTGCCTATTGTAATACAGGCATGACCATTTCAGCTGCCTTTTTAATCCTCAAGGTTGTTGTTTTTTTTTTAATCTTCCTTTTAAAATAGATCACACCCAGACCATCAATGTTCCAATTGCTATATGTTTTTTTTTTTTTTTTTGTTAACTAATGTTTGGTAGATCCAGGTCAAACATTCTATGGTCCCATTGCACAGAGAAGGTCACTGAAGCCTGTTTTTGGGGTTTTTTGTTTGTTTTTTTTGTTGTTGTTGTTTTCCCCTGCTGGCAGTTCTCTCTTCATAGATGTTTTATGTGCAATTTAGTTCGTTATATTGTGAAATCACTAATGAATAACTGGCCTTTCATGGTTTCCTTTTCTTTCGCCCAAATCTGTTTGCTAGTGGTTGACCACTTATTATTGCACTCAACAGTCTATATTTTAAAGATACTTTTTCATACTAATAGATCCACAGAAAGCACCAGAAAGTAGTACAGCCTCCACCCCACCAGATGAAAGGGTTGCATAATTGAAGAATGGTAGGAAATGGCAGGACACACACACACACACACACACACACAC
>CAJQZJ010033053.1:4627489-4646684 GCA_907164525.1 Lophiomys imhausi
CACACACACACACACACACACACACACACACATCTTCTGAAGAATTAAAAGCAAAGGCTTCAATTCCATGCCACCTCCTCCATTGCTTTGTAGCAGTGCACATTTGCAAATAGTAGCATCTTGCTGAATATAAAATGGATTCATGTAGTCAGCAGTATCAGGACTGTCTTGTGGAGGGTTAGAGGAAATGGTAGAACTAGCTAAAGATGAAGTCTCAAGTATTTTATTTCTTCTTGCTTAGATGTTCATTAAATGTATGGCTTATCTCTTTAGGTAGAACAACATTACCATCCCAAGTAAGTTATTGCCATTCCACATCAAAACAAGAAAAGCAAAAAGTTCACCCCATTATCTAGTTATTTAATCCAAATGATATCAGACACTTAGGCATTTCAACACTGCAGAAATGAAACATATCTGATTAATTAAATTTTTGGCTTTAGCTGTTTTAGCAACATGTGGACAAAGTTTTTTTTTTTTTTTAAGATACAAGACCTAATAAAAGCCATAAGGAATTATCTATTTCTAGTAATTTTTTTTTATTTCTAGTAAATTTTGAGTCCAGTCACCAAAAGTGTTGAGAGCCTTTTAAAACATGTCCTATGCTCATTTTCAGAGAAGTTTAAGGAAAAACTACAATGAGCACCATTTTCCCATAGGAAACTGATCAGGTCTTGCATAGGTGTTTTCAGTATGTGGGGAATTGTGCAGACTCTTCCGTTTTATGAATGTATGAGTCTCCTAGCTGGACAGTCTGCCTCAGGTGGGGGAAGGCTTGAATGCAACCTTTTCGGTGGGGTATTTTATTTCCAGAAACAAATCTTAAGAAAATTGCTATGAACGTGAATACAAGTCTAGCTGAAAAGTCACCGAGGGGCCCAGTGATGAGAGCAGTGTACGATGAAGCAGTGGATATCCTAGGCGTCATTTGAGGCCATGGGAACCTTTTTGGAATCACTAATTAGTCTATGATCTAGTACATTTTGCTTAATTCCATTATAAATAGGTTGGCTGTTAGGGGAAGTCCATTTGCTCAAGTTCCAGTCTTTTAAGGCATGAGCACTGGTGGTGGAGATTCTACGACATTGTGGTTTCCCAGCACGGAGCAGGTGTTGATCTGTCATCTAAACACAAATTTCATATTAGGTGTGCACGGATGGGTGAGTTTATGTTGGATCAGTTTAGACTCATATTGGACAAGTTTAAAATTGTGTAGTTTCTATGTCATAAATACTTCATAAATAACTATTGTCCCACATCATTTCTATAGCACATGTCACTCAAGAAAATGGCAGAATAAGTGGTTTTCATGGACAGACATCTATGGAGACCAAAGATCTCACTAATGCCTATGTGGCCTCGACATCTTCGGAGGTCCTCCAAACCCTGCCTTTGAAGGCTTCACTGCCTGAAACCTTCCTGCCTGAATTTCCTTTCTTTTTTTTGGTTGATTGGGTAGGTGGATGGAAACCTTTGCCCCACATTTTCTCTTCCATATAAAACACTCATTTTCTGGCTTGCCTTTTCTAAAGGCTTTTAGCTGAGAAGAGTTTCCATTGAAAAGGGCTTAGGCTTAAAGGCTTTGTAGTCACGAAGGGGAAAGACCCTTTACTATTGTGTACAACTGTTTAAAAGTTGTTATTTTTCATTCAGTCTGTGCTTTATTCGTATTTTCTAAATTTGAGACAGGCAGAGACCATAAACAACCATTTTGGTTTTCTAAATTAGGCGCTAATTAAACATTTTATTTGGAAAATAACACTTCCTAAACCCCAAGGCTTTCAAGCAAAAATTTTAATGGGAAGTTTTGTTAGACAAATCTGAACTTTAACTTTAGGACATCGATGCTGATTTCCACACGAACAAATTTGGTATAAGGCCAACATGTTTTATTGATGTAGATCTTCATGCATAGGCTGGTACAGACTTGGTCTTTTAATAACATCGCCTATTACCTGCAGAAACATTAGGCCACTATGAATCTAGGACTTAGTTAATGAGGTTTACTATTTTTTTTTAATTTTTGGATGTACCTATTTTTATGTTGCTTTTCTTTCTTTCTGTTCTTTTTCTCTTTCTTTCTCTCTTTTCTTTCTTTTTTTTTTGACTCAGTTGATGGATTCTCACTGGTGAGCCATCCACATTGACTTTCCATTCTCCTTATGGCCAAAAGTCTGAATTTCTTGGTTGGACAACAAGGCCTGGGGTATAATTGCTGTCCGTGGACTAGAAATTATTTGGGTGAAGGTAACCAACCAATAGGAACTTCAGACCCATCACCTAAATTACAGACAAAAGCTCTAGTCGCCAGTAACCCTGAGGACCACTACTTTTGGTAAGGTAGACCCTGTATAGCTCTTATAGCCACTAGAAGCCAGTGGTTCAGCTTCATTTTCACAATAGTTTAAGATGTCTGCTGTCCTGGGGATGCATATATTTTAGAGGACATGAGTTTACCAGGCTAACCTGCAGAAACATGCTCCTTTGTGGTTTTTAACTTATTTATTACATGTGTATGGTGTGTGCACACAGGGGCACATGGGCGAAGGCCAGAGGACATTGGGTGTCCTGCGCTATGGCTCTCTACTGTATTTCCTTGAGACACGGTCTCTCACAGAACCCAGAACTAGGCTGATAGCCAGAATGCCCCGGAAATCCCTATCCCCACCCAGTCCACACAGTTATGCCTGGTTTGTTTTTTTTTTTTTTTTTAACATGCATTCTGGTGATAAAAACTCAGGTCCTCATATTTGCACAGCAGCAAATGCTCTTACACGCTGAGTCATTTCCCGAGCACCCTGCCCCCCCCCCATCATTGTTATGCATGTCCATCAAGAACAGAAAATATTGGACTGGATAAGTAGCACAGTAGCCAAGCACCTGATGCAAAACGTTTTGGGGTTAGCCCCCCCACAAAACCCCCAACAAAAAGAGTGGATGATAGGCTGACGTCACAGTGCATCAAAAGAAGCATTTCTTTTTTTTTTTTTTTTTTTTTTTGGTTTTTCGAGACAGGGTTTCTCTGAATATCTCTGGCTGTCCTGGACTCGCTTTGTAGACCAGGCTGGCCTCGAACTCACAAAGATCCGCCTGCCTCTGCCTCCCAAGTGCTGGGATTAAAGGCGTGCGCCACCACCACCCGGCTGCAAAAGAAGCATTTCTAGCATGGAAAATTAATTATAAATGAGTTGATGATCCTTATTGGCTCACTATCTACTAAAACCAGTCTTGAACCCCTGAAATCTGCTTGAAACTAATAATGACTAAAACACACAGAAAGCATGAAATGTTTGTCTGGGCTTGCTTTATAAATGAGTCCAGTCACACCCAAACTCCGCTTTAAAAGGAGGAGAGCATCACAAAGAAGGGTAGAAAGAAAAACCAGGCCATTTCTCCGACAGCCAACTCAGGGGTTGGCTGATTTTTTTTTTTTTTTAAAGAAACAGAACGATACAGTTCAGTAACACCAACTGGACGGCCTCACTCCCCCAGTCAGGTGCTGCCGCATGCCGGAGAGCCTCTGCTCCCATGGCCCTGTGGAGATGATGCAACACAGGTTCCATCACACTTCAGCTGCCCTTTGCAGTCTCCAGTTTCCTGTTGGAGTGGCTGCATTCCGAAGACATAGTAAATAAAGGCTTTCCCTTTGACAAAAATCAAAGAACAGCAATGTGGGGGACATCCTTCCTATCTTCAAAACTCCTTGCTCCAGACTTGCCACTAACAAGAATACTCTTAAGAACCCAAATTTATGATGACACTATCACGTAAACCCCTAGATCTTCTCTGTCTGCATTTTCTCCTAATGGACTTATGATTGAGTAGCTAGCTCCAACCCAGCAGTTTCATATCTTGGTACTCATGGGACTCACCATCAAACTTATTGTGTCTTTCCATCACCAAGTGAGGGAAATACCCTGTTTTCTGACCCCTGTTCCACGATTTCAAAAAGGGCATGTGAATATGTTTACATACCATGGGCATGACTTTTTTTTTTAAAGGAGGTGACACATCTCGAAAGGACGGCTTTGAACCATCAGCATTAAGTTCGGCTCTGCCCCAGTCTTTTACACTGTGTGGTGGACATGCTCCGGGGGATCAAAGAGTAACCGTGGAGAGCCCAGTTCATTTAGTAAAGCAGGCATATGCCAGCCATCTGTTGCATCGGCTGATAGAAAACAGCAGTTAGTTTCTCAAACTTGTGCCAGAAAGGGGGGGGGAGGGGCTTTATAGCTTAGAGGAGATGAGTTACAAGGTAACTTGGCAAGCCACATCTGGCTCTATAGCGGTCTGCACGGGCTGATGTCAACTCTGCTCTGTCTCCCTTCCCCAGCAGCGTAAAAGCACATAAACAAAGGCTTCACCTAAATCCTTCCTGCTTACTCCTGCTTTGAATTGCTTGCACAAATAAAGGTATTTTAAGTTCCCCATGTGAAGCAGAAGGTCTTTGGTTTTAGGTTAAGCTCATTTAACCTACCTATCACTGGTAACTAAGAACGATGTTTTGAGGAAACAACTCTGGGGAAGCTGAGTGTCGTGACAGCAACTCTCATTCTGTAGTCTGGATTCCAGAGGATGCCTCATTGAATCAGGGCTGGACGTGAAGAATGGGCGTTGTCCTCCCATGCAGCCTCTCCCTCTGACTCCAGCACCATAATCAACAGTCACAGAGGGCACCAAAACAGCAATGAACTCAGAGCTGAGGAAGCAAATATCCATCAGTCACGACTCAGGCAAGTTTGAAAAGCACAGGTCTGACCGAGAGCACCAGAGACCCACGCCTTTCCTTCTGGGGAGGAATGAAGCTCTCTAAGGGGGTGCTAGGTGAACTAATTCCCGAGATAAGTCAGATCAGTCACTGAGAAAAATACTAAGTGAAGAGTTAGGATACCCAAATGCTGAAGGTCCTAAAGGAGAAGGCAGGCACCAGGTGACTGTGTGGGGCTTTAACTCTTATCTGAGGGTAATGGGTCCACCATTACCTACTGAAGATGATTTAAAGGCCAAAAGATAGAGGAGGGTGTAACCGAACTTTTAAATTATTATTTAACACTTATTTATTTATTACTAAATTCACTTATAACAATCACCAACAATTTCTTAACTACTAATCCTATAAATTCCTACAACCCTTTTAACCTATCCACTAAACCTATTGATACTTATTTTTCTAAACTTTTAGAATGATACAGTCTCTGGGGCAGGTCCTTAGTCGTCAGGAACACAGTCTTTGTTGTAGATTCTTTAACGCACTTAGCAGTCCTTTTTCTGGATCTCTCAGATGCAGGTTTGTCAGGGTAAGTTGGTTATTGTAGTCTCACCTTAAATAAGGCTTCATGCTTTCTTCTCTGTGGGAGACCCCAGCCATCTGCAGGCCAACTTACTTCTTTTGAATCAGGAACTCAGCTGCTCTGCCTCAGTCCCCAAAGCCAGGCACAGTTTCCTTTAGGCCACTGATCGGACAGATCAAACCCCTCTAGGCAAAAGCTGAGCCACAGGGTTTAGTCCTTGGCCTTTTGGTGTCTTGCTCAGGCTTTCTTTGCTCACCAGATTCTTTCTGCTTCAGGAAAATCTGGCCATCAAATGATGGCCAGCCCTTTTTTCAGCAGGACTCTTGGAGCTCTCTAGCATCAAGGGCCTCTTCCCTCTCTGGGCTCCATGCACTGTCCTTAAATAGGAGGAACTCTGTTTCAGCTTAATTTGGGCTCCGCCCACTTAGCAGCTGAAAACAATGTCAGGCCAGATACTTTGTTTCTTCAAGTCCATTAAGTCTTTCCTGTTTTCCTGACTTCAACCTTGTTTTTCAGTCTATTGAGTCTTTCCTGTTTTTCCTGACTTCAACCTTGTTTTTCAGTCTATTAAGTCTCCTGTTTGTTTCCTGTTTTTAGTCCACATGCTGATAATGCTCTTCATGTCCCGAATTAAGAGACAGTATCAGAAACCCCTATATATTTTCTAAATCTAATTTATCTAACCCCTACAGGAGGGATCTTGGTGCAAAGGAGCAGAAAGTAGAAACCACCCAGGCATTTTGTTCCCCATCTGCTTTCCCTTCCTTTGAGAGAAAGTACTCCTTATCCTGTACATTTATGATGGGGATGGATGCACTGAGGATATTTTGTTTATGGGTTGAGTGGTTGATTTCTCGCCACCACTTGAATTCAGCTCTTTTTTTTTTTTCCTGAGAAACCCTGGAAGAATTTGCGATGATTTCTCTTTTCTATCTGAACCTCCAAGAAAATAAGCATCTAATTAAAAAGACAGAAGTACATACAGGTTACACAGGGCATGGGACATAGTATTGCAGAAGTTCAGAGGTATTTCCCAAGGAACTATGGGAGTGCAGAAACCTATACAGCAGCGTCTGACTACTGAATTAGCTGAACAAAAACATAGCAAATGAAATGGCTTGGGATGAGACATATATACCAGAAATGTGGCTGTCTGGGTCTCTGGGACTTTGGGTGGTTAAAGTGGGTAGTGCAATGTGGAAAACAGAGTAGGAATTGATCCTAGAAGACTCTCCATCAAGTAACAGCCTCTTGGACTTGGTCCACAGACAATGAGTGGTCAGTCAGTCACTGAAGAAGCATAGAGAACTGGACATCCTCAGGCCATCTGGTGGCAGATCAAGGAGAGCTGAGCTGCAAAGACTTGTAGGAGCAAAAGAGAAGATCATCTGAAGAGGAGGGAAAATAGATCAGAGAAAGATTTAGGTGATTAAAAATATCTGAAGGTGGGCCGGGTGTGGTGGTGCACGTCTTTAGTCTCAGCACTTGGGAGGCAGGGACAGGTGCATCTCTGTGAGTTCAAGGCCAGCCTAGTTTACAGAATGAGTTCAGGACAGGCAGAGCTGTTATACAGAGAAACCCTGTCTCAAAAAAAAAAAAAATCTAAAAGTTGTGGTGCTGGGAATAAAGAGTCATGTGTCCTCTACTCTACCTGACTCAGTGGTCCTTTAGCCTTTCTGTCACAGACACACACACACACAGAGACATACACACACACAGAGACATGGTTACACACACAGAGACATGCATAGACAAACACACAGACACACACACACACAGACATACACACACACAGAGACATGGTTACACACAGAGAGACATGCATAGACAAACACACAGACACACATACACACACATGAACACACATACTCAAAGACATGCATACAGGCACACACACATACCCACACACCTCACCCCTAAATTCCTGCCTTTCCCACCTCTGGACTTTCATACATGAAATTTCTTTTGTTCAGAATATGCTCCTTTCAGAATTCTGCACGGCCCTCTCACTTTCGGTCCTTACTTATACCTCTGATCAAATACCACCTCCTTGGAGACACTTTCCTAAAATACCCCTCATGCCTTTCCCTCCTGAGTATGCTTTCTCAGATTAGAATGATGGTGGCGGATGGTTATGTTTGGCTTTCATTGCCTGGTTCTCTGTTCCACGTAAGTTCATGCAAGTAAGAACTCTGTTTTGTTTACTGTATATCTCCTGCTGCCAGAACATCCTGGCACCTAGAGCATAGCTGATAATTCCAAGTTGGACGAGTAAAGGAGGCATGTCTAATTATTACTGTCCTTCCACAGATAAGGGAAGGGAGGCACAGAAGAGCCA
Source organism: Lophiomys imhausi (assembly GCA_907164525.1). Classification (NCBI taxonomy): domain Eukaryota; kingdom Metazoa; phylum Chordata; class Mammalia; order Rodentia; family Muridae; genus Lophiomys; species Lophiomys imhausi. The sequence goes on from CAJQZJ010033053.1 coordinate 4,635,119, forward strand.
AGATCACACCACTAATAAATAAGAGACTCAGGATTCGAGCCTAGGCAGTTAGGGCCCGGACCCTTTAGGAAAGTACTTAAACGTGGTATTTTAGTGTAAACACACACAGAACTGTGACCACAGAGCTTGGGAACATAGAGGAGGAAGCAGCTGATTTGGGCTGGGAGGTTAGGGTGTGGTTTGACTATGGAAGACACTTTGACAGTGGGAAGGATATTCATGAAACTGAATGGCGAGGAGTAGGCTAGGGAAGACTTAGGAAGAAGGGCTGGTATAGACAGAGTCAAAGGAGTTGAAGAAATGCATTCTGGGAGAGAAGTAGATTCTGCCTGAGTCTGGGCATATGAGGGCATGTGGAGGAGGACATGAGGCAGGACATTTGGTCAAGGCAAGGAACACTGAAGCCGTAGGAGAGGTAACACAGCCTGTTGGTGTTATATATATGAAACCACACTGCTGTTATATATCAGGAGTGTGGTTTCAGTCCATGCAAGCCCTACCAAGTCCTCCAGTGTGAGTCTACCCCTACAGTAAAACATCCCCAGCCACTGAAAATAAATAGCAACATCTTTATACAGAATTGAACCATCTATCTTCAATTTTAGAAGGCACCTGGATTCTTTCCTCCTCTATGGTTGTACTCAATGCTAGGTTTCAAAATATTCACTTTGTTTATTCCATGTCAATACTAGTTGACAGTGGCCTAGAATGTAGCTTAGTGGCAGAGTGCTGGCCTAGTATCCACAAGGCCCTGGGTTCATTCCCAGCACCCAGAGAAACAGAAGCCAATCCTTCCTTACCACATCCTCTGCCAGGGACTCTTGTGGTGAACCCTTTATGAATCGCCTCTCACTGGATCCTCGAAACATCCCTATGGTACTGTATTAGTTACTATTTTCATTACTGTGATAAAATACCTGGATAAGTGACTTAAGGGAACAAGCTTTGTTTTGCCTCATGATTCAGAAGGCCTAGTGGAGTTTCTGGTGACAGAAGCCCTTCCCATCTGGGAACAACTAGAACAGAGGAGTAGAGTTACAACCAGAAGAAAATACCACCTTCAAAGCCTGCCTCCAGAGACCCACTTGTGCTAGCTAGCCCACAGTTTCAAGTCTTCTATAAGCTCCTGAAACAGCACCACTAGGTGGGGACTAAGTGTTGAAACACAGGAGTCCTTGGGGTAACTTTGACATTTAAGGCATTACAGGTAGGCATCTTTGCTCTCCTGATCTTATAAAAAGGAAACGTGGGTATAAAGAAGTAAAGATACTTACTCAGAAGCACACTGCTAAGAATACTTCTGCATATAAGACATATAAAATCATTCTTTGTGGGAGACCTTCTTCATATCTGCTCTGATAATTATTGGAATTATCTACTCATTCCAAAAATCAAAGAGCACATTAATGCTTTCTGTGTCTAAGTACAGGAAACATAAACTTTGATCGATGATGCAACTACCTTCAAGAGAGGAAAGACGCTGACATTTCTAAGGCAATTGTAACAATGGTCAACACGGACAAAATGTTTCCTTGAACTTGAGAACCTAATCAAAGAGGTCAGTAGGGGCTGAAATCCAGCCCACATTTTGCTCCTGGTGCGTCATACTCTGGCACAGAGCTATCCCTGTTGAGAGAAAGCTCTTTCATCAGATTAGCAGAGAGCTCCAAATGGCCCAGCTGTGGTTTCCACACACGTCCTAAGGAAGGTGCTATGAGACTTAGAACCTGCAGAACATTTTGCTGCCATTCAGGTAAATTACACGCATTTACGTTCTACAGACGACGTTGCTAAGCAGGCAGATCTTAGTGGCATCTGGAAAGATGTAGAGTAGACAGGACATGATCAAGGCAAGGGTTGTTAGACGGGCACTCTAGCTATAATGAAGAACCCATAGGAAGGTCCACAGACGTGAGAATCATTGGTGTGTCTGCAAAATGACAATTATTATGAATGGCTACACCTTAGTGGATACGAACTAAGGAATGTGGCTCCAAAAGAGTAAGTTCAGGAAAAGTCATGATAGTTATTTATATGCCATAGTTGACATTATCTTGTAGACCGTGAATGGGGAGCCCTTGAAAATTGAAAAGTAAAAAAAGTAAACAGTGTGGTATCTGAGTTAGGGATAAAGTTTGACAGATGGAAGTCTGAATGGAGGCTTCGGACCGCTTCAGAAATTATTTGATGAGCTGTCACAGAAAGTAAGGAGGGCCAAAATCCAGGTAGGCAGTGGAGGGAGGGGTCAATCCCTATCTTTTTCTGACAGTTATTCTCTGTCAGGATAAGTAACTGAACACAGTATTAATGGAAATAAGGGGGTAGATGATGACATCAGGTGGCTTAGTGTAGTTAGAGGAGCAGAACATTCGAAGCGCAAAGACAACCGGATCCATTCCGAAATTGTGGGTATATTTCACACCAGAGGGCAAACTCTGGTAGGCACTTGAAAACTTGAATGTAGAACTAAGACATGAGGTGATTGACAGAAACACCAAGCTTTGAAGGTTGACCCCTCCCTGCCCTTTCTTTGCCTCTCCCATTCTTTTGACCTCAATTCAATATTTATTAAGGTCCTACCTAATGCTGAAGTCTATGACCAACACTAAAAAGATTGAAATGAATTGGACATAAAGCTTGTTCTCATGTGTTCACAGTCCAGCATGGAAACAGGTATGACCCAAAATAACAGCAATGCCCTGTTCAACATTGTATAATTGCAGGATGAACAAGGCACAGAAAAAGTACTGGGAAGGGAGCATTGGTCCCATAGAGGGAGAGTAAATTAAGCATGACATTCCTGATGTTCTTCAGGGTAGAGTCATGAGTTTCATGAGACCATGAGAGATTATGTGGAGCAAGGTTTGTTCTGCTTCACGACTTGTGTGTCCTTGAGCCTAGTGGAGTCGGCCTTCCACCTTTCATAAAATTTTGGACTTAGATATAAATAAGGTTACCATTATCACTAGATGGCAGAGCAAATCAGCTCCCCTAGGCAGGCCACTTGAAAAAACTCTTGTTAAACAAGTTTGTGGAAGGCAAAGATGAGCCTGAACAAACTTGATGTTCCAAGGGCCATTCCAGTGTTGACCATGGCTGTGCCACTAGAAGGATTTGATTCTGACACTAAGTCTAGAGGAGACCTTTTTCTTTCAGTGATATCCAGATGATCCTCTGCAGACTTGTGGAATACTCTGTGCTTGTTTTTACAGTACTTAGTGACGTGACTTGAAATTAAAATTCACCATTAAAATTCACTTTAATTTTATTCATTAATCAATATTTGTTATTCATTAATTGTTCATTCATTAATATTGTTAATAATTAATAATATTAATTTCTATTTCCATCTAAAAGCTGATTAGGACTGAAGATCGTGTTTATTTAAAGCAATGTGAACTTAGTTCTTGGGAGTATTTTCTACCTCAACACTTTTTGAGGCTTAGGTGCCTTCTGTCTAATAGACCCCTATGAGTGTTGCATTGTGTGTGTGTGTGTTGCTCATTTCGGTAGCTCATTGATGCCTTTAGTGGGTTGCAAGATAGACCTGCTCAAATTTATGCCACTGCTATCATTATAGTTCATGATATATTCAAGAATGGATTGTCACCAAAGACAGGAATGATTTCATTACATATTGGTGATGTATTTCTTTTGTTTAAACAGTGCTCAAGTTTATGGAGGAGTCAAGTTTAAGGTCATCTCTCCATGTGCATTTGATGTTTGATTTGCCTTTTCTGGCTATACGATTAGAAGGAGTCATTCAGTAGCTGGAAGAGATTGGAGGGCTCCTCCAATCTTATGCCTAAGCAGCAGAGAACTGTGTACTTAGCCTCCAATGGAACAGGCCCAAGGTCAGGGCTCCCGCGAAGGCAGGGTCTTTAAAAGTTTTGTTGGGTTAATCACAGTTGCTTTTCATAAAAAGCTACAGTCTGTCTTCCCTATACAACCTGAATATCTCCAGCTTCTACAGCCGTGTTTCAACTTGTGGGTCGTGACCCTTTTGGGGATTGAATGACCTTTTCAGTGGGGTCACCTAAGACCATCATTAAACACAGATATTTACGTTACAATTTATAACAGTAGCAAAATCACAGTTATAAAGTAGCAACAAAACTAATTTTATGGTTGGGGAGCATCACAACTTGAGGAACTGGATTAAAGGGTCCCAGCATTAGGAAGATTGAGAACCACTGCTATACAGCACTTAAAGCAGTGGTTCTTGACATGTGGGTCACAACCCTTTCTGGGGGGGGGTGTCACACATCAATATTTACATTCCAAATAATAACAGTAGCAAAATTCATAAGACATAGCAATTAAATAATTTTAGGGTTGGGAGTCACTACAACATGAGGAACTAGCTGTATTAAAGGCTTACAGCACTAGGAAGGCTGAGAACCACTGATTTGGCGAATCCCACTTAAATTTATGCCCTCATGTTATTTCATTTATTCTACTTCTTTCTCAGCAATGATCTGATAGTTACCATGGCTCCACAAAGCCCATCCTGGATGGAGATGTTTTGACCCCTCTCCATGGTGCCAGGTTGCTTCCCAGGTCTGGGCAGTCTGTCAGTTCTCTTTAAGCAGTAATCACATGGCAGACCAAGCTGGGCTACGTTCTTCATAGGCTGTGGGGACACAGGGCAACTTGCCATTCTGTGAAAAAAAACAAAACAAAACAAAACAAAAACAAAAACATGAGGTGTCTACCCCTTTTGGTGGCTTAGTGATGACTTGTGTCTCTTGGTGCCTCAGTCTCTGCTCCTGCAGCTCAGGTTCCCAGGCCTTAAAATCTTTCAGTGGTCTTGGTCTCTATCTTCCACGCACCTCCATAAAAAATTTACCTTCCTGTGCTTCTTGCGTGTTCCCATGCAGAACGTTCCCATGCATGTTGCATGTTCCCTTACAGACAACCAAAAGCACCAGATCCAACGGGGGCATTGCTGGGATGCCTGAGTGGGTCCCCTTTGAAATTCCTGGTTCCACTCTGTGCCCCATTTTCTGGAGTCTTGTGGGTTAGAATTTAACTTCTTTCTCATCTGAGACTAGACCATAGGCTCCCATTCCCTTCAAACTGTCTTTTCTCTGTGCCAAACTTGCTACTCCATGAAAAAGAAATCAGCTTCACATTTCTTCAACCTTGACTGGTATATTTTTATCAAAACTACAAAATTCTCCCAGGATAGAATTTACTAGGACTTTACTCACTGTGCTCTGAGAAGCAAAGAGGTTTTTGTTTTTGTTTTGTTTTGTTTTTGCTAGAGTTGGAGATTAGCTTATAAAATTTTGAAAGCATCTTTTGCTCTGTAATATTTATGCAATAAAGAAGGGGTTGCTGGAGAGACGGCTCAGTGGTTAAGAGTACTGGCTGATCTTCCAGAGGACCAACCCAGGCGTGATTCCCAAGACCCACATGGCTCAGAACCATCTGTGACCTCAGCTGAGGTGCTCTGACGCTGCCTCTGACCAGAGGTGCGTGTAGTACATAGACATACATGCATAGAAAACACCCAAACACATAAAATAAAAGTAAACAAAACTTTTTAAGAGGAGCTATGGAAGAAAAAGGAGTAGGTGAAAACAAAAGAAATGGCTTAGAATCACTTTTTCATCATTATCTAATTTACTTCCCATGAATCTACTCTTATCCTCACTTTACAAAATGACGACTAAGCCCCACAAGGTTAGATACCATGCCTGAGGCCATAGCTAGCAGACAGTAGAGCCAGGATATGCAATCAGGTAGTCAAAATCTACGATAGAATCTCAGCTTTACTCTCCGAAATCGTTATTTTCCTGAATCTTTGCTTTGTTATTTGAATATTACATTGCACTCATATACAGAGTATCCCACTATATGCTGTGAGGCATGGTTTTAAGTGAGCCCTGACCACACACTACCAGAAGAGACTTTCATAACTTGACTGATGATTTATTTGAGTTTGCCATTTTTAGAATGTCAAAATTAAAAAAATTTTTAAATTTTATTTTACGTTTGTATATGGGGCAGGGGACAAGCCACAATGCATGTGTGGAATCAGACCACAACTTTCAGGAGTCAATTTTTTTTCTTCCACAATGTGGGACCTGGGTATCAAACTCAGATTGTCCGGCTTGGCAGCAAGTGTCTTTATTCTCCAAGCCATCTTTCTGGGCAGGATGTCAAAGACGATGATTTCATATGACTTAATGTTATCATGACAATAACAGCTGCCATTTACTGGGCATCGGCTGTGAGTGAGCTAAGGAGCTTGTTGGGACTGTTTCTCTTAACGCGTCAATCACTTCTATGGGTTGGAGGTCTTCTTTTTATCTCTTTACATTCCAGGGAGATTGTGTAATTTTCCCTAGATCGCACAGTGGTAACTTGCAGGGGCATGGGTTTGAACCCTGACAGTCAGATGCCAACTCATAGGTTATTTCAGCTTTTCTTTACCATCCTACAAACGTAGCACGACTTGTTCATCCAGATAACTTTGATTTTGAGACATTTGTCTCATGTAACCCAGGCCAGCCTTGAGAACTCACTATATGGTGGAATTTCTGATCCTTCTGCCTCCACCACCCAAGTGCTAGGATTATAAGTGTATGAACCTGGTTTTACACAAAGCTGGAATCCAAACTTGGGGCACCCTACAGGTTAGCAAAGTGCTCTATCAACCAAAGTATACCCCAGCCCTCAAGTAAATCTTTGAAGTCAGTCTCATTTGTAGCTCTCTCAAACCACCAGAGAAAGATCTAGGTCAGACGCTAAATGAATGAATGCATGATCCACTTAGCTCCAGCATGGATGAATGTCATCACTGGCTCTGCAGATTTCTCTTTCATTGTGTAACGAATTTTCATTGCTTCTTGAATATCCACAGTCTTGAGCCCAGGAGCACAGGTTCCATGCTGTTTGGGACTTGAGGAAGCACTCACTCCCTAAACGCAGGGAGTACAAATTGATACCCCTCTCTCAAATGAAGAGGCTCATCATGGTAGACACCTCTCACTTTTTATTGCGTGATAGTTTAAACTGTACTTGCGCGAGCGTTATCTCAATAAGTTTCTTGAGGCCCTCTCAATGACTAATTTTTACGGCGCACCCATGAAATGTTAGATAACTAAATATGAAGAATAACTGATAATTGATCATGAATGGAGATAATTCAAACCTAACCCTGAGTGACTGCACATCTTTGTGTGAAGCACAAAAGATTTGCTCTTGTGCTTCTTATAGAAATGCGTTTGCCTGGCGGCAACACAGCTCAGGTTGGTAAAGCACTTGTCTCCCTTGAAGGAAGGCTGAGGTTCAATCTCCAGTAGTTCATAAACCAGGCACGGTGGTCCACGTCCATATGTCATGGCAGATGCAGCACCCAGATCTGGAGCTGGCAGTCAGAAGTTCAAGGTCACCTTCAGTTACATGTTGAATTTGAAGCAAGCCTGAGCTATATGAGACCCTATTTTTAAGGTGTATTTATCTTTTAATAAAAACAAATAGTAGCTTATTTAATAAATATTATTTGAATTACCAAACAAGTTTTAGTGGAACATCCAAGTGAATTTCCATTCCATTCAATATAACAGAAACAATTGACATTTGTCTGGGTTTTTTTTATTCAGTATTTCAGTCATTTTTTTAAATTTTATTTTTGCTCTCAATTCCTTGAAAAGCTTTGTTTGAGTGGTATTTCTTTGACTTTGGGAAGTTGTCCCCCACAATGTAAAACACTTCAAGTTAAGAGAGGTGGTGGAATCTGCCTGTTTGGGTAGGACACTGAGCCAGAAGTAACTTAGGGCAAAGGAGGTACTCAGGATGCCTGTGTGAGCCTCTCTAAACACATACCCTGGGATAGGGGCAGTTTATCTTTTGTCTAGTCCAGGCCTGGAGATACTAGCAAAGAGGTGTGAGGGTTAATTTTATGTGTCAACATGACTGGGCCATGCGGTGCCTAGATATGTACTCAAACATTGTTGTGGGTTTGCCTATGAGAATGTTTCTGAGAAACATTAAACATTTAAACCAATAGACGAAGTAAAGCAGATCGGCCGTTCTAACGTGAGTGGGCTCTGTCCAATCAGTTGATGGACTGAACAGAACAAGAAGACAACCTACTTATAAGTAGACAACAGTCGTTCCCGATTTTGTTCCTTTTAGCTGGAACACTCTTGCCTCCTGGGTCTCCAGTCGCTGTCTTTCAGACTGAGGTAATAGCGTGGGCTTCTTTACATCTCCAGCAAGACAGCAATGTACTTTGGGATGCGATAGCCTGTTTTCATTGAGTTAATCTCTCCATCTCCGTCTCTCTCTCCCTCTCCCTTTTCCTCTCCCTCATCCCTCTTCCTTCCTCTGCGTGTGTATATATGTGTCTCTCTCTCTTTGTGTGTGTGTCTGTCTGTCTCCATCTATATCATGTACACACACAGAGACAGAGACAGACAGAGGAGGAGGAGGAAAGAGAAAGATCTCCTTTCAGTTCAATTTTTCTAGAGAACCTTAACACTAAACCATTCAAAGATCACAGTAGTTGATTGAGGCTAAGTCTTGATTAAGTTAAACTCTTGGGGCCTCATAGTTAAGTACTAAAATGAAATCAATAATTTACTTTTTTTTGCAGGGACAGCAAAATACAGTCGCATAATGTGTACAAAGTATTTGCCACATACTAGACACTGAAGAAGTGGGTCTTTTCTTCTCTTTGTATTAATGAGCTGTTAGAACTAGGGGGGAGTCATGGGGCCAGAGAAAAACCGGCTGCCAGATACCAAGCTGGGAGTGTGCTGGCAGGATGCCCACATTCCACTGTAAGTGAACAGTGTCCTACTCTCTGAACTCAGAATGTCAAACTGCGCTGGCCTCAGGAGACCTGGCTTAGAGCCCAGCTCCCACACCCGCTATCTGAGACCTCAGACAAATATTGCATTTTATTCTCATCTGTCGCATATGGGGAGTTTCTTTCTCTTCTAAAATGCCTCTGACTTCTGATTAGTCAGTGTCTTTTCTGCATTGTTCTTAGTCTTGTGTTTGAACTCAGATTACAATAAGAGAAACAATTCAGACAGTACAATTACTCTCGAAGTGATAAAACAGAGCAGAAGTAACTTTTCAAAACACTGTTGGCCTACAGAATCAACTAAACTCTATTCAGACATCTATGTCTTCCTCCGTATTTGCTTGGTTCCACCCCTTCAATTTGACTAATGAGATGACTTTAGGAGCTGAACTATAAGAAGATAGAAGAGCCTTATTATTAATATTTGTTCTTTAAAACCTTCCCCAAATTGTACCTTCTTTATAGACCCTCATATTTATTCCTGGCATGACTCTTTGCAAAGGACTAAGAACTTTGAGATTTGTCTTTCTGTTACAAACAGAGGGGTTCACAGCTCTGCTTGTCTTTGTAGTAACTATAACTTGCAAAACCCATTACTCACCAGGAATACAAACTCATTAGCATGCCACCCTTCACTTCCTGGGTATAACATTTCTTTTGATGAATCCTGATAGGTTCTTTTCATTACTTTTTTTCCATTTTAAACTACTGCGTTTGCTAAGAGCTTCTGGAAATTACAGAAAAAGAGAAAGACCAAGGAAGGAAATCATATGTGAGTGACCCACAAAACACCAAAATGTTGGTGCTTGTCTGAGCACCATTTTTCTGGCAAACTAGCAAGTCCCATTTCTCTGTCAGTTGCTTAAGGATACTACAGCACTTTTCTACATATTTGTCTACATATTTTGTAAACTTGATTCTTAAAATGGTAATGCAAAATCCAATTGCACATTTAAACATTCTCCTATTTAAATTATGCATAACATTTCGTTATCATAAATAACATCGTGAAGAACAGCATGGTATATAAAACTTTTTCCATGTTGGGATTACTTCCTTAGGACTAAATTCCAGAAGTGGAATTTCAGAGTCAAAAACTCCACATCTGCACACGGACTTTGGCACATACAATAACACTGAACTTACAATGGCTCCTCCATACACTTTCAACAGAATTATGAAAGAAATGTTATTTTTTTGTATTCTCTTATGGCCTTAAAAGAATCCTTGACAAGATGCTTTCCAACTGGTCCTGGTGGTTGTTGATGTGCCTGTATTTCTGTTCAGATACCACAAGTTTAACTCAGTAGGATTTTCATGCTGTAGGGGGCAGCGGGTGATCAGTGTGTGGTCCACAACGCTCTCCTGTTATACAAGGTTGTGGGCATCTTTCTAGGTAAAATACTTTAGTGCAGCAGTTTTCAACCTATGGACCAGCGACCCTTTCTCAGGGGTCACATAGCAGATATCCTGTGTGGCAGATATATACATTGTAATTCATAACAGTAGCAAAATTACAGTTATGAAGTAGCAAAAAACATTTTTTTTTATGCTTGGCGGTCACCACAACATGATGAATTGTATTAAAGGGTCGCAACATTGGGAAGGTTGATTACTACTAGTTTAGAGGGATGGTCAGTAACTGTGAACACTGGACTACTCATCTGTAGACTTTCTACTCTACAAATAGGAAAGTAATAGGCAATTTCTAACAAAACAGGTGATTTTGAACTAAATAAGAAGGCATATTTTCTGATTTTATTTTAAATTTTTGTTATATTTTATTTGTTTTGTATGTGTGTTGTGCCAGAGTGCACGGGCAGATGACAACTGGCTGGAATCAGTTCTCTCCTCCATCATGTGGGTCTTTAGGATCTTCAGGCTCAGTGACAGGTGTTTTTGCACTCTGGACCATCTTGCTGATCCCTTTACTCATTTTACTTTTGTTTTTGGACTTATTTATTTTATTTAGATGTGCAAACATTTTGCCTTCATATATGTAGGTGCATAGTGTGCATACAGAGGTTAGGAAATGGAACTTTGAAAATGGAACTCCTTTGGAAATGGAGTTACAGATTGTTGTGGACCCTCGTGTGGGTGCAGGAATTAAACTTCGTTTCTCTGCAAGATCAATAAATGTTCTTAACTGCCAAGCCATCTCTCCAGCCACTGCTTCTATTAGTTTTAAATGAATGAATATACCCCAATGAACTTTTTGTTTGTTACACACACACACACACACACACACACACGCTCACATGCACACACACATGAGTATGTGCCCATAAATATTTAGTAATAATCATGACTGTAATATTTATTTTTGTACATTTACTCTTCAAAATGTTTATATATTAAATAATATATTTTGCCTACAAGGGGTTGAGTTTCTTCATTTTCATGGGACAAGACAGTGTGAGACCAGCTAGTAGATTTGCCTGTCAGACTCTCTAGAGCTGCACATACAGAGGAAAGGCTAGATCTATGAGAGTCTCTAAAGCACTGGTTCCCAACCTGGGTTCATGAACCTTTTGGGGGGGGTCAAATGACCTTTTCATAGGGGCCGCATATCAGATATCCTGCATATCATATACTTATGACTCACAACAGTAGCAAAATTACAGTTATGAAGTAGCAATGAAGTAATTTTGTGGCTTGGGGTCACCACACCTTGAGGAACTGTATTGAAGGGTTACAGTGTCAGGAAGGCTGAGAACCGCTGTGCTAGAGGGGTACCCAGGC
>CAJQZJ010033053.1:4646694-4689991 GCA_907164525.1 Lophiomys imhausi
TTGAAGGGTCGCAGTGTCAGGAAGGCTGAGAACCGCTGTGCTAGAGGAGTACCCAGGCGGTAGCAGGGCCGGGATCCTATCTGAACCTTCAAGGTTCAGAGCCACTGTCATCAGTGACTGAAATAGCAACCTTTTTAAAGAAGGAAGAATGGGTGAGGTATAGTGACTCACCCTTGTAATTTTCAGTCCTCTAGAGGCAGCGGCAGGGGACTGGCGCAGGTTCAAGGGAAGCTACAGAATGAGTTTATCAATTTCATTATCAATCATATTTTATCAATGTGAGGGAACTGTGCACACTACCCTCACGCACACGCACTCACGGTGGACAAGGGAACAAGATAGAACGATAGTGGAAAAATAAAAAGAAAAATAAGTATCACGTGTTTTCCTTTCTCTCATTGAGGTGGGAAAAAAGGAGACTGGTGGGTATGGGGAGAAAGGAGAATCGAGAGTAATGGGAAGGAAAGTAAGCATCACAAAGGCACACGCATGTGAAATGTCATAGTGAGATCCACTGTTTACACACTAACCCAAAGAAGCAGTTCATTAAACAACAACAACAGGCTGTGGGCATTCAAAAAGGAGAAGGCAGGAGGGAGTAGGGTACAGCTGCACTGTGTGTGATTAGTAAGCGGAGATCCTGTGTTCACTCTTTATCCACCCTCCTTCCACTCTCCCTGCAAAGAAAAGATGAATTAAATTTGCCAGTCAGAGTCTCTAGAGCCGGTCTGAGCAGAGGAAGGAGTAGATCTGGGGGGTGGGGTGTCTTCAGAGAGGGCACCCAGGTGGCCGTCATGTTTGAGCCTTCACTTCTGCTAGGTTCAGTCTCGGTGGAATAGAATCAGGAATGGGGGAATGTCTGGTGGGGAGTCACGAATGATAGTTTCTCCACCCCTGGCCTCTGTGCAGCACATCTTCCTTCAAAGAGAGGCATGCCCTGAGGCTGCTGCAGGCACAGCACACTGGGTAGACATGTGGCAAGCTGAAAGGAAAGGGCAGCTGCGATGGAGAGAACTCACTCTGTTATCCCCACTGGTTTAATCTTAGCCATCTCATCAACTAGCTATTAGAACGTATCTATACATCTACGCAAAGAAATTATAAAAGCCCGGTGTGCTTCCCTGGGCCTTTGCACTTTGGATTTCCGGGTCTGCATTTGTTTCTGGGATTGCTCATTAGGTCATACTAGAACAGAACTGATACGCTGGGCTTGAAACACTGTTGAGCTTTTCTATTCTGTGCATAAACCTGTATTGAAGAGGAACTATATCTGCTCCATCCCACAAAGCTCAGGACTCTTTGTTGAACCTGGGAGAAAAGTTGCCCAGCATTTAAACATTTCCAGAAAGCTAGGAACCTTAAGAATAAGTTCAAGCACCCTACTGTTCAGAGGAGAAAACCATTAGACATGACGAGGGGCTTCTGGGAATACCAGAAACAGCTAGCAATGGAGCTGGCGGGAAAGCGTCTTTTCTGACAGCCAGAGGCAAGCTCCCCTCTTTATTTCAACCTTCAATTGCAGTCTCTGAAAAGGCACAATATCATTGCATCAGAGCTCAACAGTCCCATGAAATGCGGAACGAAGACACTTACTGATCTGTTTTATGTTATCCACTCCAGCACACATGCACACGTGTGTGGATTTTAGTGCGAATTTTTGAAGCAGTAGTTGGAAGGACTGAAGGCGATCACTATCCTGTTCTGGTCATGGTGCATTTTACTGGGCATGGTGTCCAGAGTATGGAAAGTATCCAACAATGGTTTGAAGTGAGGTTGTACATGGAAGAGGTGTCTGGTAGGCATTAGACCTGGATTTAGCATCCTTCCCTAAGCGCATTCCTAGAATTTCTCAGGTTTGGAGTGTCATGATCTACCATCTTACCTTATAGGGACACTGTTGTTGGAAACGTGCCTCCAGAGGATTTGGCATGGAACAAAGCTCTCTCTCTATTCCTACCTGCCTCAGGAGTACATGAACACAACTCCCAAAGTAGCTACCTTCCTTGGAGCATGTAATCCAAACAACCTACAGGGAGGTCATAGGTGAGCCTGGTCACATACCAGCCCTTGGGACCCTTCTCCATGTAAATATGGGATTGCCAGCATCTCAATCTCAGCCAATAGAATCCATTCACACACACCCCAAATCCCTCTGCACTTCCCACAATTCATAAACCCTCATTCATCCCTGAATAAAGAGTTAAGATTTGGAGACATTTAACCTGGAATAAAGAGTTAAGAGTTGCTGATTCAGGGCTGGAGAGAGATGGCTCAGTGATTAAGAGCACTGACTGTTCTTCCAAAGGACCTGGGTTCCAATCCCAGTGCCTACATGGCAGTTCACAGCTGTCTGTAATTGCCGAACATTGCCTAGATCCCAGCCTGGTTTACAAAGTGAGTCCAGAACATCCAAGAATATACAGAGAAACTCTGTCTCAAAAAAAAAAGAGTTGCTGATTCACAACATACTCTCCCTCAGAGCTGTCATGATTCCACCTTAAGGAACTCCAACCATTGGTGAAAGCCTTGTCCAACTGATACCCAACGCTGAGGTTCAACTGAACCTCAAACTAGTTCCAGACCCCACCACGTCCTTTCTGCCCCGGTGTGGTTGGATTTTTCCTTGACTTTCTCTGGCTCCCAGTGGCAACTAGACACACACAGCCAGGAAAGGAGAAGATCCACAGCTGCATACTCGGTTTTTCTCTCACAGTCCTGCCTGGCAGCGACCAGTAGAAAAGTGAAAAACCACCTCACGAGGAGCGGCAAGTTTCTCTCCCACAGTCCGGTGCCCAGCAGGACGCCAGAGAGAAACGTAGCCTGCCCAGTGGAACTACACATTGTTCAGACTGATACCCTGAAACACAAATGCAACCTCATTAAAAGGAACTACAAATACTGATTTTTAAAAACACAGTTGTTTAATAGATAATACATATCTTTAAATACAGCATTGTTTTTACTTGATTTTGGAAAGTTGTCCTGACCTTGTATAAACATGTTTCTCAAAGCCTGTGTTTGTAGATTGACTCTATCTTTTATCCACTCTCCATGGAGGAGGAAAGAAATTATGTCAACACACATTTACTAACCTTGTATTCTGTTATTTTTCTCTGCATTTATTTTGCAACGTTGGTTCTTGGAGATGAGCTCTCACTACCAAAGCCACCAATTTTAGAATTAAACATAACCCTTCCTCTTCTCTTCCCACTTCCTTCCAGTTAGTAAGATTTTCCCCCAAAGATAGTATAGGCTGTCCTGGAACTTGCTTTGTAGACCAGGCTGGCCTTGAACTCACAGAGATTCACCTGTCTCTGCCTCCTGAGTGTTGGGATTAAAGGCATGCCAACACTACACCCGACTTCTCATGATATATTTTTTTTACTCCTGCAAGTTTTAGTCTAGTTTTAATGGTGTAATATTTTAACTAGTCAAGAACATTTGGAAGCTAGTCTCTTCCTGAGTATCAAAACCTACTCAATTTAAGGAAAGCCATAGGTTTTTTTGAATGTTTTCATGTTTTGTGTATGTCATTTAAAAAAACCCTAAGTCCATTTCTAAGACTAAAGCAACTACTATCCAGTATGTATCTGTGTTTAAAGGGGTGATCGAAGCACCCATCAGGATGGGACAGGCTAGACTGCCTGTTTGTCAGTCAGTATGCTATGTGGGAAGGAGTTAAGGCCGAGTTTTGAAACAAGGTAGATTCTTTCTATTGCTCCCTGTCTCTTGTTTTGAGAAAACATCAATTTGGAATTCGGTCTGTTACTTTCTACTTCCTCTGACTTTTTTTTTTTAATGTCTAGGTTGTTCTCTCTCTATTTTTTTTAAAAGCCATGAAAACCAATACTGAAATTGACCAATGTATAATTTCCAGTCATTTTTTTAAAAAGGAATAAGATAATGAACAAAAGATACTCTGTTCTCAGAGCTTTTTGGTTTCCATCACACTCCCACTGAATTGTGACTCAGGCCACACCGGCCTCCCTGACTGTGTGCATCAGTTTTTCTATTGATGTGTGCTTCTTTTCTCCTCATATGGTCTGTCATCTTCTGTCACAACTGGGGATCTTAATAAGCTCGCTGGGATTTTCTTTAAACGCGGCCAAATTGAAAATAGTTAAGATCCTAAGCCTTGCCCCCTTTGGAATTACTCATCTCCTTTGATCGCTCTTTTGTGCTGTGTAAAACTTCGCTCTGTAAAATAAGGGGTGGGGGGCGGGAAGCAAATGATGGTTACAGCATCTGCCTTTAGGAATGAAGCTCAGATAGAAGGAACGGGGCCAAATATCCGATTTTTAGTGCAGATGTAAAGATGGCATCGGAAGTCAATAATTACAATTTTAAATACAAAGCTGCTAGCATTATTTTCAAGTGGAGAGGTTCTGTGGAGAGGAAGGAGAACCCCAGTGCTCCGTTAGCATTGCTGATTTGAACTCAGGGATCTGGATCTGTATATAGCTGTTGCTGAAAACTGTTTTTTATTTTATTTTTTTATTTTTTGCAACTTTTATATGTTCCAAAAGAAAGAAAATCCTTGATAAATATACCAAAACTTGCCCAGTTAGCACTTCTGGGGGATTGAGGGCAGCTGGCAGAGCTGCTGTAAGGACAGGAGACCAATGCAGAAGAAACTCCTTTGCTCACAACCGCCCCCCCCTTTATTGATTTCTGTTGACTTTTTATACTCTTGTCTTTTTAAAGGTCTGAAATTTAATCCAAAACTAGTAAAACTAGGAGACTAATCTGTCCTTAGATATCTTTTATTCTGACATTAGTTGTTCCCGCAGTTCAGATTTTGTTGTTCTCATCAATCGGAAACCTTTTGTTTGGTTTTCACACTAGTGGGGACCCGGCTTGCTACCTGTCCACCTAAATCTTTTTTTTCAGGCTTACTGCCCTTCCTCTCTAAATGGAGCAGTTAAGCTATGCCAAACACACACATTTCCAATTTGCTAATACAATGTAATTTATTTTAATGAGAGATGGAGAGGGAGAGAGAGAAAGAGAAGCTGAGAGAGTGAAAACCTAAATCATTACTTATGGGCTCCCTAATCAGGCCTAAATCATTGTGGAACTTATATGAGAGAAAGCCTTTGCTAAATGAATATATCCTCATATATATATAATGTGTTACGTATATATATAGACATATATAATGTGTTATATGGACATATATATATATGGTTAACAATTGTTCACTGAGAAGTCTTTTTATCTCCTAGTGTAGTTTTGAAAGCATGCAGGCCTTGTATTTCAGTAAGAAGTTACTGGTTTTCCTTAAATCATTTCATACAAATGAGTATCAACTGAATATGAGAGAAAATATTTATATATCCTTTTAGGCTTTCCAAGAACCTTGCCTTTTCAGGCCCCACACCCAAACAAGGGATCTGAAATATTCAGGGCTGGTAGTGTGCCTGTGAAAAGTTTCATTCATTACCTTTTATGAAAGTTCAGCAGCTGTATTTAGAGAAGAGATATGTATCCCACGCAGGACCGCAAGCTAACGGAGCGAATGTAGCATATGGAATTCATAAAGGTCCAATTACAGGGCCGTCACTGTTTGCCATGGTTTTAACTTATGTAAGTTATGGATTATACTTTCATGAGATCATAATCAAAAGGTTATTCTTTGGTAATGGTGTGTTAGAACTTCAAAGCCATGCTCTGAGCCTCGAGAACAAAGGCTTAGGAGTTTGAACGTAGGCCAGAATCAGTCTGTATGAGTTAACGACATTCAACCAACCGGGAGCCAGATCGACCTATCCACGCGCGTGAACTTTCTCTTGTGGCATCAGATCAACAGTCATAACTAAAAGATGACAGTTGATTCAGCTTTAATGCATCCCGCCCTTTTTAAAAATAAATCAGCCTGACTAACTGGGGTGTCTGCTCACATTTGTCTCAGAACTCTTCCTCGAGACTGTAAAGTACTGTCATTCACCACTCTCCTACAAGGGAACGGTGATCATTAATTAGGGACACAGCTAGGGAAAGGAATGGCAAGTATTTACAGAAAATCATCCTAGAGATGAGAAAGTGACTGTAACTTATATAACAAGTCAGAATATAAAGAAGGTTTCAGTTCATACTAGCATTCTGGTCTCCTTTAAGTGAAAGACAAAAGAAGACTGTGGGCTTGGCTCACGTCACAAATGGAAAATCTACTGCCTCCCTCTTGCTTCTTAACATTCTCAAACAAGGATTGCAGTGGGCTGAAAAACCATTACACCAAATAAGCAAAATGCAGTCGTGTGTAATCACACTGACAACCTTGCTGCTCCTTCCCAGATGTCCTGGAAGCCTCCGGTGTAGACTGCTTTCCTCTGGACATTCGGATGGATCCTTGGGTCCAAGCCCTGGCTGTTGAGATGAATACAGCTCATCCTTGGATTGCTCATCAGCCTTAGGTGGTAAAATGTCCTCAGATTGTTTTGGTGCAACAACTGTTCAGGTCTTCATTCAAAGTTAATGCTTCTTCCCCTACCTGGTCTTTAGCTGGTGGGGTGGCAGGTAATGTGATTGACGCACCTCACCAGGCTACTTCTGTTTCCCCATAAGTGGAGGACTGCGTAGTGGCTAAAAGCATTAAAAAAAAAAAAGAATTAAGAGGGAAGGGGCAAGGTGGTTTTGACTACTAGGGTGCCCTCTGGCCCCAAAGAAATTTAGAATTGTGTTCTCTTTCCCACAGCCCTCCCCTGGAAATGTTGCCTATGTTGCCTGTATTGAGACACAGCTTCCTCTACTGGATGGTGGTAACCAGGCAACTGCTCTGTCCACAGAGCCTCCACGTTGTTTCCAGAGCATGCCAGGTGTGCTCCCTGTCCCAGCCTCAGCCTTAACTATTCTCTCTGCCATGGTGCCTTTCCCCAGACGCACACTTGTTATGCCCGCTGGTCCAGCCTCTGGTAAGCGGTGGTCATCTCACAGGAAGCCGCCTTCCTGCCCTTCATCTCTAAAGAGCGTCCCATGCTGTACCACCTCTGGTCCTCTTTTGTCTTTGTCTGCTTTGCTTTCCCACGAAGCACACAGTCCACTTAAGCGTTTTGTTTTTCGTTTCTGCCCTCCTCTTCACCACATGGAGAATAAGCTCTCTGAAGACCAGGATTTCACCTCTGCATGGCTTGCCACTGCACCCCAGCACCTGAAGCCATATGTGGTACATATTGGAAGGGTTCAGTAAGAATCCACTGAATGATTAAAAGAAGGAATGGGCAAAGACCAGTTGGGTAGAATGCTTCTCTTTCATTTGTGTCTCCGTTTGTAAACATTATTATTATTATTATTATTATTATTATTATTATTGCCACAGATTAGAGTTGGTTTACTTTAAATTCTCTACCATGCTCAGAACTTTTGGCCAAAATTGGTTGCTAAAGCAGAAAATAAAGTCTGTGAAAAGCAAACGGGTTTTCAGAAATCTAAACACAGCATGATTTAATTATGACAATATTTTATCTATATATTGTTTCTCTCTATTCACATAGTAATATAGGAAATTGGCTGTACAGGAAATAAAAGAGCATATTTTTTCTGTATCCCATTTAAAAATTATTTTTATATTTTTTTAACATTTATTTATTTCTTCATGTTACATCTCAATCACATTCCCCTCACTCCTCCCGCTCCCGGTTCCATCCTCCTACCTTCTTCCCCCCCACCCTCCTATTTGCTTTTTTTTTTCTTAATTTTATTTAAGGTGTATCTTTTTTCCCCCCAACCACTTCCCCTTTTAGGCCAATAAAAGGCTACAATAGCATGTTTTTAAAAGAAGATATTTTCACTTCCTTAAATCCAGGCAAAAAGTGGTCAGAATTTCTCAAAGGGAAGGGTTAATGGCCTTCTACAATTCTTCTCCTGCCTAATACAACACTGACCTTTGTAGGCAACACTTGTAGCCAGTCTAATCCTGTACTTTCTACTTCTAACTCTATAGCAGACCCTATAGCCTCACATGTGCTGGGGGAGCATTCTAGCACCAAGCTCCATCCCTATAAATAAAACCTACTTTTTACTTTTTAAACATACACTTCATTGATGTCTTTGTGATCTGAATAGTTTCTGTCAATACAATTAGGTAAGTATGATCATGAAACCCTGAGTAAGTGAGCAAATACAGATTATTTGTGATATGCTATTCTCTATGAACCAAAGGTTATTCATTCAATACAGAAGCCAACAAGAGACCTTTCTAAACATACAGTTATTGGCCTACTATGAATAAATGAATTATTTCTCACTCATGACCAGTCTTGTTTCATCTTGATATATATATATATACATATATATATATATCAAGAGTTTTACAAATATTCCTTAATATGATAAATTTAATATTTAAATTGCCAATTATATCTTGCAAATGTCACATAAGGTCCACATATTCTGGTCCTTTTTGGCCTCTTTTGATCTAAGTTACTTCAAGTTTTTTGTTCTCTTAAAGAAATTGAGTCCCTATAAAGTTTGCAAGTGGATAGTCTACTTCCTGTAGCCTGACACTGTCTTTGTGGTGTGGCTCAACCTGCTCATCTGTCATCTCGATTTCCTTACTGGTCATATGAACTAACTTACTCTAAAGCTAAGGAAGGTTCCCCTTCGGCTTGTGCATGCTGACTAGAGCTGTATATAGTACAAATTTTTGAGACCTGTGTGAAAAGGTTGTTGGGGACTATTTTCAAGTGCCTAGTCTGTTTCCGAATCCTGATGCTTGTTCCCGCAGCAGAAGGTGATATCACTGGGGTCTTTCAGGGGACCCGAGATCCCACCCCTCCACCCCTAGTACCAGGATCCCAGGGTGCTCTGTTCCATCATCTCCCAGGGACTCATGCTGCCCCACCTCACCAAGAAAGCACTTTACCTTGACCCTGTCAGTGCTGACCAGCATTTGTTGAATGTTGGCAACATGGCAACGTTTGCAATACTTGACACACATTATCTATTTTGAGCCTCAGGACCCCCTTATGAAGGGAGCGACTGCATTCCTCAGACTCCTCAGGCTTGCTGATTTCCTGTCAGAACTCTTCCCTACTCTTCCCTCTGCTGAAGAAGTTGCTGCTCCTTCACCTGTCCAACCTCTCTTCATTGAGCAGATCTCAGTTCTGCCATCCTCCCTCTGGGCAAGCCTTTACTACCCCCAAAAATAAATCATACTGATGGGGGAAGATTAATGAGCACAAATATGGAGGCCACAACTGCAGACTCCTCTGGAAGTGGTGGGATGAGAGACAAGATCAGCATTTTAACCTTTTTACCACATTTGTATGCGTGAGGAAAGATGGCATGATTGACGGGGACCAGGCTCAGGGGCTATGGAGAGGAAAATGGTTGGGTGTGGTTTGAAAGGACTATTTTCAGGTGGATAGGGGGACACTCAAAGAATTCATCTTGGGTAATCACTGTTTTCATGACTCAGGTACTGTTCGGAGATGAGAGAAGAAAGGAGAACTGAGCAGAGGACTTGGGAAAACAGAATGGTGTAGGAGAAGGGAGAGAATAGAGGTATATAAAAGAGTTACCCAGGGATCTTGAGAGACAATCAGACTTGGCCACACAGATCTAGCCATATCTCAGAATTTCTCAGGGATCTTGGGGGGGGGGCACTTGGAGCTGGCCACAGAAACTTAACTGCACTTCAGGTTTGTGGGATTTTGCTGTACTCTAGAGATAGCTTTGATCTAGCACTGTCTGTCCTTTTCAGAAACAAGACAAATTATATATATCTTACATAAGTAGATGAGCATACTAGAATCAAAGGGAGGTTTGGGAGACTGTTGAGGTAGCTCAATGGGTAAAGCTGTTTGCCGCCAGACTGACAACCTGGGTTGGACTGCTGGGACTGGACTCATGTGGCCATGGCGGGAGCATACAAATGACTCTTACAAGTTGCCTTCTGACCTCAACAAGAGCACCATGGTACATTCATGTGCCCCCCACCACACACACACAAGATAAATGGATGTTTTAAAAATATTTTCCAAAGAGCAATTTAAAAAGCAGAGTTAGGCAATAACTTTCTCTAAAGTGTAAAATGAAATGTATAGAATGAATAAATAGTTCTTTACTAGTAAAACTAGTCCTCTGAATTTTGTAGCCATGATTGTACAGACATTTTCCTTTTCCTGTTTAGCTTTTAGGAACAGGACAAGCTAATCATTGGAGAATATCTTGTTTTGATTTATAGAATTTCAATTTCATAGGCAAACTATTTAAATTCAGGCAGATTCCATGACTTTCTCTAAAGTACTTTGAAAGATATTAGCCAAAGCTAAAGAAAAAAATCCGTCTTTGTCTTTTTTTTTTTAATCAAAGAAGCAAGTTAATGCTGTCCATGTGGACTCAATAAAAATATATTAAAGGATTTTTGAAAATTACCTAGACCTTAAAACTAAGGGATACATGACCTCATTTAAAATATTTTGAAGGGCTCATGGAGAATATTTCCTGATGCTTCCAAGTCAGTCAAAAGATGCAAACCTTTTCTTCATTAGAATGAAGTAGACACACACTTGCAGAAATGAGCATGCACCATACAGAACTTAGGAAGAAGTGCAACATCCAGCTTGCCTTTTGGGGACTTCTTACACAGATACCCAAGTTTCTATGGATATTTTATACATGTCTGGTCCAAAAAAGTAGAATGTGCTGAGACAGACCGTGGGAAGCGTGAGAATGAGATAGAGAAGAGAATGAGATACCAGTGAAAAACATGTATATTTCAGGAGAGGTAAGGGCAGCTGTCCATTTTCAGTACTGATTAAAGAAATGAAGCATTTCTCAAAGCAAATGAACACTCACTGACTACTTCTGAAGCTGTAAGAAAAGGAATAGTCAAATATGTCCTTGGATGAGAAGAAAACTATGATAGGACCATCTTTTCTCCTCTTCTCAGAACACTGTGCCTGCTACCGATACTTAATATTGGCCTTCCAACATTTGTCAGTAATCACTGTGCTTCCCACCCAGACTCTTCTAGTCTCTAAAGTGCCAAGTAGATCACATATACTTCTATTTCTCTTTCTTGGGTCCCTTATTCTCCTGTGTTTTAATTACCCTGTGCCGTTGTTCCCCTCCAAAGTCCAGTCTGTATGTAGCTCGGCACTTGGCCCTGTCTTTACAGGTGATTACCTTGAGTCTGGCAAACTCTGAGGAGTGGGTAATAAGTAGCCAGGAGCTTGGGGAAATACAGGGAAACAGAAGCACTCAGAAGCCCTAGGCTGCCTGTGTTGTCCTTTCCACTGGAAACGTGGACAGTCTGCTGAAAGCCATGTGTGGAAAAAGGTGCTCTAACTTCTGTTGTTAGAGTTCTGGAGTTCAAACCCAGCACGTGTGAGGCAAGCATCCTACCAATGAGATATTCCTCTGGCCCTACAGAGAGGACTGTAACAACTATGTTCTATTTACTGCTTTCTTTTCCTGTGGCCTTGAGACAGACTGGGAAGAAGTCTCTTCGACCACTCAATGCCTTTCTCTTGATTTTCTATTTCCCTGCTGCCCTTCTCTCTAAAAATAGATACCCTACGTTTGGGGCCATTTACTACAAAAGATTAGTGTAGCACTCTGCTGCTTTCCCATCTTGGGGACTCTTGGAAGAGAGCGACTAGCCCAGAGAGCGTCAGCTCGCCACGTCTGTTTCTGGTTTTCAGAAGCAGTGCTGATTCCAAGTGCTAGGAGGAAAAATGGAAAATGACTTAGAAATTTCACATTTATGTGAAGACAAACTGTGTGATCTCTTGCCAGTTTTAGTTTACAAAACTCGCATGGTCCCAGATGTGTTTACTTGAACTTTAAGCTTTAATGTCACCATTATATTCCAATAATTCACTCCCTGCGTCCAGCCCACGGGCTCTGGTCTGGTTTGGTGTGCATAAAAATGATTAGAGAACAGAAGAACTTGGCTGCCCGGTATTCTGTCCCTAAGCAGCATTCCTTTCAATCCCAATCAGTGAACTAATTAAGTAACTACTCTGTGGAAAGGTACTTTTTCTTATTTTGACTTCACACATACACACATCAAAAAAAAAAAAAAAAGAAAGAAAAGAAAATCTGAAAGTCAGTTACAAAAGAAGGCATAGGATGGGGGTGGGTGGCAGTGTCATGGATGATATCCCACAATTCCCAGTGTTATTACAATTACATATTGAATGTTACAGAAAGCAAAGGGACTAAATATCTAAGTGGCAAATGTGACCTGGAAGAGTGGAGGGACACAGTTACTTTTCAGAACCAGGCCTTGCTTATATTATCTGTTTACATCCTTTCTGAGA
Organism: Lophiomys imhausi; assembly: GCA_907164525.1. NCBI lineage: Eukaryota > Metazoa > Chordata > Mammalia > Rodentia > Muridae > Lophiomys > Lophiomys imhausi. Next base: position 4,658,961 of record CAJQZJ010033053.1, read on the forward strand.
GTCCCATTGTCAAGGGTTTATTCCAGAATAAACACAGAACACAGAATAGTTACAAACTACACAGAGTAGCTGGATGTCAAGTGCCAATGTTTATTTGGTTACCCTTAAAAAAAAAAAGAGTGGTCTGTTTTTCCACATAAACAGCAGAGAGTGGTCAGGCAGCAAAGTCAGGCATTCATTGACCCACAAAATAAGTTAGTGATTGTCAAAACAGGAAGCTTCCACCTGAAGTGGATTTGGAAGCCACTGCCACCATAGCATGTTCTGGGATGCAGTGGGTTTGTGGTTCTACATCCTCCTCATTCATTCATTCATCGAATTGTTTTCAAGTACTTTGTGCATGAGTCTCCAACAATCTATTGGATAAAAACATATCCACACCCCATTCTTCTTTTTAAAATTTATTTATGTATTCATTTTACATCCCAATCATAGCCCCCTATCTCTCTCCCTCCCCACATCCCATTCTTATCCATAAGGAATCCACAACTGACATGGGTGAACACCTAGCCTAGTGGTAGTGTGCCTACTTAGAATGAGTAAAGCTAGGTTCTGTCTCTGGCACCAACAAGAACTTTGTTTAGTTGATAAGAAGTGATAAATATTTGTGAATGGTTGAATAACATTACACAATGGTGGACATATTAAGGCGCAAGCTGATTAAGCCCAGAGAAGTCAGCTTATGTGAAGGCAATAGAATGTGACTGTGGTAACCCAGTAGGCCAAGTGAACTCCACAAGATGACACCTGCTGAAGAGAAAGACATAAAGAAGATTTCTTCCAGACGATGAAGATACTGACAAGGCTAAAGACCTTATCCGGGAGACAAGAAGCATCAGGAAAGAATTGAGACAGGCAAAAATGATATTTTAATGACAATGGCAGGTTTGTTTCGTGGTAGATTTTTTTTTTTAAGGGAGGCAAGAAGGATTTATAGTAATCCCAACATGAGAAAGAAAAGGCTGGGTGAGAGTTGAAAGAGTTAGATTAAAAAAGCAAAGGACAAGTGAAAGATAGTATAAGAAAAGGGAGGATTTGATGCCCAGCTATAAAGAGATGAGAGACAGCAAGAAATTACAATGAACGAAATTACAGTGCGGGGTCTTTGTTACTGGAAAAAGGATAGTAACATTCTCAAGCCTGAAGAAAGCAGCTGCCTTGGAAGATAATGAGCCATGCTTCATGATTATAAGCATGGACACGAGGCAGGAGGAGACATTCTGCACTTCGGAAGAAGGATGTTCATGGTATATACTGAGTTGTAGCCGTCTGCTCATTCGCATGGCTACAATAAAATATCTGAGGCATGTGGCTTATAAAGAATAAAATAGGGCTGGAGAGATGGCTCAGCCATTAAAGGCTAGGCTCACGACCAAAAAACATAAGAGTAAAATAATAATGTTATTTAGCTCATACTTTGAAGAAGCAAGTCCACAGATCAGGCCTCTAGAGAGGGCAGCATATTATGGCAGGAGTAGGTGAGGTTAAGTGTTCATGTGCCCATCCAGGAAGCAGACAGCCTGGCAAGAGATCAGGGTTCTCTGAAGCCCCCCATGACCTAAAGACCTCCCACAAGGCTCCATCTCTATCAGAGTTAGTCACATTATGGCTGGACCACCCCACTTTAGGGGACACTCATTCAGCCCTAACAATCATCATCGCCTAACAGGTATCTATAAAAGGATGTGAAATTGTTGCAAAATACGAAGAGAAAAGGAAGGACCAAGTCCTTGTGGGTGAGCAGAAGTGTAGTCGCTGGCTGTAGGTGTATGGAAGAACCACAGCAATGGCCTTTTATCGTGGTTGGCTGTAATAGGAGCAGAGAGAAGAACTGATTAGGACTTGCAGAGAGAACACGAAGTGGGAGGAGACTCAACAGCGACACAATCCAAGGTTAACCGAGTTCGAGTTCGGAGATTGAAGGATGAAGTCTTGCAGAGAGGTAACAACAGGGACTCAGAAGAATGTGAGGTCTGGCGGTCCTTGGTCTAGACACGCAGGCGGTGGATTATTTTAAGCATTGGGCATACTTATTCATTTTGTTGGGCTTTTAACCTTGTACTGTTTCCTTTCTTGTTTATTTTAGTAGATATAGCTTCCTGCCCTTCACATACAGTACAGCGGCAATTTTATCTCCCTTCACACTTCTCATACCTAGTACCCTGCCAACCTGAGCTCTCTTGAATGCTGTAATCATTGTAGACTGTTACAGTAACAGTTAGAGGGCTGTGAGAAGGGTGGTTGGAGTATAGTAAACACTCGGCAAGGATTATTTAAAATGTTGAACCTCCTGCCTGCCATATGCTTTGTATCTGTAAGAGTTTGAAACTTTCTTTAGGAGAAGGTGATACCTTTAGAGTTTTACTCCTTTCCCATGACCACTTGGGTCTGCATCATGATAGAAGTTAATAGAGGTCTGGGGGTTATGGCTTTATGAAAGGCTGACTCAGGGGTCTCTGAGACTATTATACTTATTAGATTAACTATGCCTTGCAAGCCCAGAAGTTCAAAGGTAGAAAAGAAACACTAGATCCCTCCCGCAGTTAATGTTGGTCCCTGCTTCTTTCTCTTTGTTTACCCTCCAGAGAGCCCCACACCAAAGGCCTTCTGACTTGTTCCACTTTTAAGAGAGTCTTCATCTATTTGGAAGGGATGGCTCCAATTTCAGCCAAGTCAATTGGAAGCAAGATGAATGGCTTCCAGCACTCCTCCCTTGATAATATTTGGGTGCCTTTTATATTTCTCCATGAAAAAAAATTACTGTGTGGCAAAACAGTCCAGCAAAAAATTTTCAGCAACTTAATTTAAAAGTGAATTAATTATTCTCCTGAATAGACCCATTCTTTGTTTGAATACAAAGCACTCTTTTCATGTATTTCCCAAATAATTGCTCTCCTTACCTCTACCTGAATTTCCACTAATGTCATTTAATAAAACAAAACGTACTTTTTCCTAATAGTGGCTTCCAATATAACTTTGCTATTACCGATCATGCTCTGAGTTCCTTTTATCTAAGTAATAGATCTGTAATTTGTGAAACTTGTTCCCAAACTTTAAAGCTAGTTCTCTGTTCTTTTTGGCATAGAATTTGGGTTTTATTTGCCTCCAAATAAGTTTTTCCAATGGAGAGATTGGGTCCTAGGAATATTTATTATATTATAAATAAGGTAAAAATGGAAAGTTCTGTCTAGAAGTTAGACTATGTCATAAATCTAAAAATCATTTAACAACCATTTTATAACTTTTTAACTTAAGTCCTTAAGTTAAGTGAAGGATAGATGTACTCTCTGTGTTATGGTGATGACTATATATATTATATTATATATATTACATATATATTATCTACACACACACATACATATGTAAACACTATTTACACAGTGGTGATGGGCAGACCTCTTTACAATGATAAGTAAGATTTTCAAAGAAGTCAGTATCAAGACCAGATAAAACATTGGTTAATTTCTAAGCGACTTTCAAGTTAGAATTTATAAGACATAATTAAAAGAGTAATAAGTAGGAAAGACTCCTTAGAAAATACACACATATGTAAAATAAATATGGGACTGATGAGACAGTTCATCAGGTAAAGGGTCTTATAGCCACGCTTGACAATTTGAGTTCCCACATGATGAAGGATAGAACCAACTCCCAAAAGTTGTCCCCTGACTTCCACATGTACTCTGTGTCACCAAAAACTAAATAAATAAAAAGAAATTTAAAACATAATAAAAACTTTATAAGCCAAAAACAAAAACCCAACCCAATCAAGTCTGAAGGAAATTACATATTTCAGAGATCTGAGCAACACTACTGTCCTCAGTGAGAAGGATAAACAGGCAAGAGTTGCTCCAGCAACTACTTTTTCTGCTGATAAAATCCAAGAAATTGTTTTGACCAGTTTGTGCTTGGAGACATCTTAGGTCCAGAATCAGAATTGCAGCAGGAAAACCAGAATGTGTACCAACTACCAAAGAAACTAGAGTCGTACCCTGATGAGGTCTCTAGTGTCCAATCTGCTGCCAATGAGGTCAGAGTACTGGCCATCTAGAGGAATCCAGGAAACTCAGTTTACCCTGCTCCATAGTCACACGGAGGCTAGGTAGAAGATAATAACCCTAAGAGACCCGTGCCCTCCTAGCCTGCACTGTGTGAGACTACGGAGAACTGAAGGATCCTTACAGTTGCCTTTCCAGGATCTGACTGAATTCCTCCCAGATCCACAGTCTTCCAATGTTATTGGGATATTTTGGAAGAAACATTCAGAAGCAACTTTAGTACTGAGTACTCCCCTCTGGTCTTCAAGGATCTAAGCCAAGAAGCACTGGGCAGGCATAGATGCCCTCCACTGATCTCCAGTGCACAAACCAGTGACTCTCTTACCCAGGGGGACCGACAGTGGGCTCCATGCTTGTATTTAAGCTAATGCATTAAATATCACTATAAAATGAATCCCAGGCTGGAGAGATGGCTCAGCCAGTAAAGGCTAGGCTCACAACCAAAAATAAAATGAACCACATACTGAAAATGTGGAGAAAGAAGAAAAAAATTTAAAAAAAAGCAGCCCTCAGTTCTAGCTCGATACTATCTTAATCTCAGTGTTCCAGCTTTCTTATTCATAAAACCATTTAAAACTAAAAACCATAGTTTCTTACCAAAATGATCTTTTTACAAACATAACTTTTTACATAACGTTTTACAAATGTAACTTTTAAACATAACACATATAGGAAGGCAGTTTCAGTTTCCAATGTGATAAAGCTCAAAGACAGGTTTATGGGGTAGCAAAGGGTAACTTACTGTGTGGGACTTGAAGTCTTTGTTCTGCGGTATTACTGCTGTACCTATGCAGCCCTTTGTTGTCATTCTAGGTCCCATTAATAAAGTGTTCCTAACGACTGTGGACACACAATGTATGTCACACCAGGATTTGCTGTGCTATTGTTATTTGCTGTTTTATTGTCCTTGGTGGCACAGATAACCAGAATATAGTTAATTGTTGTGGCATTCAGCACCAAGTCCTTTCCTGGTACCTCTGCAGCTGTGTTTCAAAATAAAATATTTTAGTGATGAACTCTATGGAGTACAATGCAGAGGGGGAATGCTGTGGATACAAGTCATTGGAAACACACGAATCTGTGAAAACTTTTGTCTTTCTCATTGAATTTTCTGCAGGGACAGAAATACTATTCATTCTGTCTCTCAAAGAAATTCATTGTAAATTGAATTACCTTTCCCAACAGCATTGCTTTCATGGGCTTCCTTCCGATCTCTGCCTTCCCTTCCATAAGGGAGCAATCATCTGCCCCGTGAACTGAGGAACTGCCTCCGTTCAGCAGATGAACTTAGTAAATGAATTCACCTAACTCTAACGCAGTGGTCTTCCGGAACCGTCGGAATCACTGCCACATTTCAAAGAAGGGGATCTGGTTAATGAAGGTGATGTTTTGGCTCTGTGAACTTGGAGAGTGTTTCTTAGCTCACTGTATGTGTAGACAGACTCTATGGGAGCTGAGAGTCCATCATCATCCTCCACTGAAGTCTTTGGTGACCAGTGTTTGACAGTGATTTAAAGTAGAAAGTGGTTCGAACGCCTTCTATGCATTCTTCATATTCTCTCCATGTTATAAAATAAAAATTATGCCAAATGTAAGTAAAATCCCATTCTTTAAAAAAATATATATCTCACTCAGTCCACATGTGTGTACTGTAACTCATTTCTGTAATTAACCCATCTTAAACTCTATCTCTACAGATAATGGCAGGACCACTCAACTTGCCTATTTCATATATTGGCTTGTGTACTCTTTATTATTTGCCCATTATTCCTAAGCAAGAACAGACTGTTCCTGGCATAAACCATTTTTTAAATAAGATTTAGTGAGTGAGTGAGTGTGTGTGTGTGTGTGTGTGTGTGTGCGTGTGCGTGTCCTCAGAAGCCAAAAGAGGGCATGAGATGCCCTGGAGCTGGAGTTTAGCTGGAGTTGTAAACCAACTATATGGTTCCTGAGAACTGAACTCTGGTCCCCACAAAAGCAGCAAGTGCTCTTAACCACTGTCCATCCAGCTGCCACAAGCACCAAGGCTCCATGGTTAGACTATCCATCGCTATTTTCCATATCGATGGTCACCTGGGTAGCAAGATTTTTCTTACCTACTGACATAGTGGGAGAATGAAAGTGTTTACATTGTAAAGTCTTATGGCTTGTTGACATTGCAATGTTTTTGTTTTGTTTTAAATCTTTAGGCTTTTCTCTCTATTAAATTGAGACCTTAAATATAAACCTTTTCAACTTAATGGCAGGATGCTTAAATTTGGGGCTTTAAGTGTCTTCTTTGCCACTAGATTTCTATTTCATTAATCACTATTTCTTACAGCTCTACAAATTCTAATCAAAAGATTCCTCATAGATTAAAAAAAATTAATGACCCAAGTTTCTGAGGTAGGTTTTCAATGGGCTGGTCATTAATTGTTTTGATATGTCTTGTCTTTCTGTGTTTATCCAAATCCCTTCAACACATAGCAACTAGTAATATTCTTAGTTAAATGACCTTTTGATCAAGCTCTAAATAAGTGCCTTGAGTATTTTAGGGAGTCTCTTCCCTCCAAGCATGGTCCGGTTCCACAGGTATAAATCAAGGAAGATAGATTATGCCTACATGATATCTTAGATGTCAGGGTTTCAGAGTTCCCAAGGGAAAATGATCAGACTCCCATCACATGTATGGTTCATCAAGAAATGCCTTCTTAGTCGCTGTGGTTTCCCTGGTGCTGACCGGCAATGCCTTTTGTTGTAGGCAGAATACTTCTATGAGTTCCTGTCTCTGCACTCCCTTGATAAAGGCATCATGGCAGATCCAACTGTCAATGTCCCTCTACTGGGAACAGTGCCTCACAAGGCATCAGGTGAGTGATCTCTGCTTTGGAGAAAAGTTTGCTCGTAAGATTTAATGGAGATGAGGAAACGTAAGGTACATTTGTCATCCATTAGAGGGATTGTGGGATGCTTTCCTGAGGAGAGCTGTTGAATTGAGGGCAGCTCGGGCGTCATCCTTCAGGCAAAGGATTAGGATGAGAATAAAGAAACAATGCATTTAGAGTTTCCTAATAGTGCAGTATAGCCCAGACCACACCCAATTCATTAATGATTCTAGTTTTGTTTTTTCCTAATAAAGAAAGAAAAAAGAAAATAAACATGCCTGATGAATATATATATATATATATATATATTCAGCCAATGAGTATGGATTACCACAGTGCACACAAATGTGACAAAGGTTCAAAGTAGTTTGGACAAAATGATAACCAAGAGAAAGTTCCCAAAAGTTAGCATAGTGTCAGAAACCCTTTAAGAGACACAGAGAGATCACCTGAAGCTTTCAGACTATCCTGTTTTGCTGAGAAAACCTTGTGTGTGGTTTGGTCCCAGGTTTTCATCTTAGATAACCCACACAAGTGTTATCTAACTTGACCACAGTAGGACCAGAATCGTAGCTCCATTTTATAAGCTTAAAGAACGAAGGCTCACACAGTGTAACAGATTTGTACAAAGTCAAATATTAGTAATAACTGGTAGTAAAGTCAAGGCCAGAGGCCCAGATTTCTGGTTTTTAGGAAACAGAAAGTGTGCCTGTGTTTCTGCTACTCCTGTTTCAAGGCTCTGTCCTCTTACATTTGACCCTTCATGACAAGAGTGCCATTTACAGGCCTTTCTGAAACTTGTTCTTACCCTCGTGAGGCATGAGACTATATTTAATATTCTATTTTGTGAATGTGCTCTTATTTGTTTCTCTGTTCTGTCAATTTTTCCCAGTGAGATTTCCTTTTTAGAGTTTTCATGCTATAAATACCATGATGAATATCTTTGAAACAGACAGATGCTCACTGCCATAGGAAAGGGTCCCGTTTGTCTTCTTTACCATGATTCCTAAGGCAAGGCCAGCAAACAGCCAACACGCAGAAAGTCACTACTGGATTAATATGTATACTAGATTCTTGGTGCTTACTTCTTCATTATAGTAGACTACAAAAAGTCATATTTTTGTGATAAACACCATGATATGAACTTTTAACTTAAAAAAGTTAAAACTATTAAACTGCTCAAATGCCAATAGGACCTTCCTAAAGGTTATACCTGTTACGTGGGATGTGCTTGGCTCACTGTAATCTCATGAGCATAGGATATTAATTATGTCAAATACTTTGCCAATTTAAAAAGTGCAAAGTGGCTTTTTCACACTGTTCTTCAATTTGTTTTTTTAATTTTCCTACTGAGATAGAACACCTTCCCTGATTTTACTAGACTATGTGAAATATTGGTGCATTCTACTTATTATTTTTATATTGAGATAATAGTGTTTTTATTAGTTTGCAAAGCTTGTGACATATAAAATAGGTTTGCTTACCTTTTGCTATGTTTCTTCAAGTTATTGTTTATTTCTATATTTATTTATTAACAGGAGAGTAAAATTCTTATCTTTTTCCTTTGCAATATTTCCCATTCCTTTTATGTTTCTAAATTAAGTCCTGTTCTAGAAAACTGTCAAGTAGCATTCTATGAAAATTTATTTTTGGCAGTAGTGTGAAAGAACAGCTCCAGTCTGAGTTGATCTTGGTTATTGCCTTTCCTAATGGAAGAGGTCCCACTGATACACCCCGTACATCCCATTTTCATGCACAGTGCCAGCCATGGCTGTGGCTTTATAGAATGTTGAAATAAGTGATGATGTGGTCCCCACTTTTAATCTCATTCTTCTAGGAATGTGAAGTAATTTGTCATGTGTCTCAAATGAGACTCTCTTCGGGAGCTAACGTAAATGTGTAGAGTGATTAGGAAATGAGGCCCCTTCACAGAGGCTGGGTTGCTACCGTCCACCAAAGATAGTCTTTCTAGATCTTGGACATCAAAGCCACTCGTTGTGGGGGCACACAGGAGGGGGGGGGGTCTTAGTTCCTTGCAATCATCTTCCAGTGCTGTTGTGACCAGCAGCCTGCCAGGAAAGAGTGAGGCCCAGGGCATTTGCTGCCCATCTGCATGGGTGAAGGAGTGAGGGTTTATATTCTGAGGATTCAAGTGCCTAATATTTGTCATCTTGAGGACATGAACGTGGACATCCTATCCCAAAGACACAGATACTTAGATTCCATTCAGATGGCATTCACAGGGCTTTACCTACCTCATGGAGACAGCAAAACACGTGACTCTGAAAGTTCTTGGAATATGGTCACTACATAAGCTCCTGCCATGGGGCATGATGTTTCTTTTTAGCCAAAGATAATTTTGTATAATTATTTTGATCATCCCTCCCTTTTTAAAGAAGCCAAGAATGAATACATAGCATGTTTCTCAGTATCCAATTTTGCCAGGTCATAAAGTCTGTATCACAATTTATATTTTAAATTTTTTTCTTTGTCATTTTCTGATTAGCAAAACTTATATGGAACCTTATTACAACTCATTAAAATTCATCACCTCAGTTTATTACATAGTTACTTAGGCTGAGCCTCCAATAAAACTGAAATCTTTGCACCTGTAACTTAATGCTTACATCTGACTTCTCTCTAATTTTAACAATTTTTTTGGTGTCTAGTGAAAGGATTCTTACTAAAATTCTACTTTTGGAGCTATTGAAAAATATTGAGTATGAGTTGAGAGAATGCCTTAACAGGGAATGTTTAGATTGAACATCTATTTCTAATACTATGAAATCTAGAAAAAAAAAAAACTTAGAAGCTGGGGAGATGTCCCCATTGGAAAAGTGGTTGCCACACAGATATCTGGCAAAAAGTTGAGCTTGACAATGCCCAACTGTATCCCCGCATCGGAGAGTGAGGGATACGAGGACCTCTGAGGTTTGCTGGCCAGCCAGTCTAGCCAATTGGCAAGTTCCATGTGCAGCGAGAAACCTTGTCTCAAAAAATGTGAGGGAAGGCCACCAAGGAAAACATCTGATATCAACCCTTGGCCTCTACATGTGCACACACACACACACACACACACACATACACACACCCACACACACACACACACACATGTAAAAATAATAAAATAAAATTTAGAGGGAAAACTGGATGCCACTTGCAGCAAAGAGAGATTTTCAAAAAGCACAGATTTTCTTTTGGGACAAACTGATGCCCTCACATGTGCATCTGCAGACACACTTTACTTTGCCTCCTTAGGTCTTTTCACTTCAGTGTGTGTATGTATTGGTTTTTTGTTTTGTTTTGTTTAAGAAGCAGATGTGTAGGGTTTGTTTGCAAAACCGCAGGTGCAAGAAGTTTACGGGGGTTTCAGATGATTGCGGTGGGGGGGGGGCAGCGATTCATTAACCTCATTAGCGTGGTCGCCACAGTAGGGGAAGTGAAGGTGCCCTGAATTATTAAAAAGTAACCAAGTCAGTGTGTCTTCGCTCCTAAGCATCCAGGTAGCGGTCATTACTGCGCTGGTTGTTTCATACCGCAATCTGCTCAGCTGTTCTTTTACCCACAGGAGCCTTTGTGGCTGGGTACCTCTTGATCTTTAACAGTCGTGAAAGCGCCTGCCTGCTGGCATTTGAAGAGAACAAAAACAGGAAATACAATCTGTGGAGTGGTTCAGTAAAGCTACTGAGTTATATGCATATTCCTTTCCCATAAAGCCAAGGCTCTGCCTCTTTGAACATTCTGTGACTGTGTGAACCCCATGGAGCAGTAGAATGTCTTAGGAATCCAGTGTGCAGACGTTTTTTTAAATAGGTGCTAATGTTGGAAGGACAGCACCTCCTTGTTTGCCCTGGGCCACAATAAATGATCAGTATTTGCTGAGAGACTGAATGCTACAGCACCTCAAAGCACTGGGTACTTACCTTGAAAGGTTTTTATTTACATGTGTATGTGTGCATGCATGTTCCTCGGGAGAGGGCGCTAGAGCAGATGTATGTGTGTGAGCATGAAGCCTAGAAAACAGCCTCAGGGGCCATCCACGGGAATACTACCCCCCTAATTTGAGAGAGGCGTTGCCCTGGAGTTCACCAAATTGGGCTATGGTAGCCAGGCAGCCAATAAGCTTCAGGGGATCCTCCTGTAGCTGCTTCTTCCCCCTTGCCAGGATTACAAGAGCATGCCACCAACCCCAGCACTTGAAAAATAATATTTCTATTAGCTCTTTGAGAATTTCATAGAGCCTGTTTTCACCATATCCCAAGTACACCCCCACCTCCCCACCCACCCAACATCCTGTTCTCACCTACTCTCTTTTGTGAAAATCTATCAAGGCTAATTCGTGTTGCTCCAATGCTCTTAGGTGTAGAGCCTGCCCTGGAGCATGGTCAACCTCTCAGAGGGTCCCACCTTTAAACAAAACCGCCTCTCCCTCTGCCAGAAGTCATCAGTTGCCAATAACTCTTGAGCTAGGGATTCTGTCTGACTTGAGCTTTCGCAGGTCTTTGCGTGTGACATCACAGTCTGAGTTCATATGCACAACTGCCCCGTCGTGCCCAGAAAATAGTTTCTTGTAGTCATCCTCCACTTCTGGGTCTTACAATCCTTCTGCCCCCTCTTCCCAGGAGATCTCTGAGACCTGAGTGAAGGGACGTCCCCTTGAGTGCTGAGCACTCTTGTCTACTGTTTTCTGAACCTTCACCACTTGGTGCCCCCAGCATTTTATGGGGGTTCTGAGAATCAAACTCATGCCTTCGTACTTGCAAGGCGAACGCTTTACCAACAGAGCCATCTCCCAAGCCCTCATTTAATCGGGCAGCAGTTAATAATTCTGTAACGTTGAGACTGTGTTCCCGCTGTCTCTCATCTACCTTCCCATAAGGGAAGCGAGTCAAATGACAGGATGCTCTGCATTATAAGGACTGTATCCTTCTGCATATGGAGGGGTCTTCAGTTAGAATAAGTTTCCATTTACTTCTCCATAAGAGTTAGTTTGTGTGCAATCAATTGTGTATCAATGTGTTTTTGAATGCCATCTGAGTTAATCTGTTTTGGTTTTCCTAAATTGTTCTCGTTCGTCCCGGTTTAGATTGTACAACGCAGACTGCATCGGAATTCACAACACCTGGCCTTGATTCAGTTAGCCTTTGGTAAAAGTGGACCTCCACCCAAAGGCTTATAATTGCCAATGGACACGATTCTATTTCTACTGTCTCTTGGCAAAGCTAGAGCCTGCAAAGGAAGGCTCTTTGTTTTTCTACCACATGAAGAAGATTGCATGGACAGCTTGTGTGCTGGTGGGAACAACTACAAGCTCTTTTCTCATTCTAACCCTAGGAGGAAGGTGCAGTCACCCCAAAGGGAAAAGATCTGTCCTGGTTAATATGATAAACCCATGCTTGGTAGCTGTACCCACCATGCAAAGGTTTATGTACATTTACTGGCAGTAATTTTATTTGTGTGGGGGAGGGGGATTGAGACAAGGTTTCTCTGTGCAGCCTGGGCTGTCCTGAACTTGTTCTGTATGTAGTCAAGGCTGGCCTTGAACTCACAGAGTTCTGTATGCCTCTACCTCCCAAGTTCTGGTATTGAAAAAAAAAAAAAGCCCAGAGTTTTTTTAAATCGTTTTGTGTAACAAGGCAGCTTTTAATAATTTGTATTATATTAATTATACATTCTGATTTATTTTTCTGTACTTAATTTATTGTTCTTAATACCTCCACCTCCCTTCCACCCCTTGTTCCCTTCAACCCCCCAACCCTAGGTGGGAGAGACAGAAGGTTAGAGGGAGAAGGGACATAGGTCTCTTTGAGCTACTTCCTGCTGATTAGGGTCGTTGGATTCTTTGGGGTAATACTAGTCTCAGTAGAAGTCCAGCAAACCAGGAGACAGCAGCAGGAGGAATAAGCAGCCGTTTGGGGGAGCACCAGCAACTGGGAGAGCAGGAACCGCTTTCTACCTTGTAGCCCTTTCTCTTCTTTGTAGAGCTTTCTCCTACTTCTTTGTAGAGCTTTTTCTCTTCTCTGTAGAGCCTTTTCTTTTACTTCTTTGTGGAGGTCCTTCTCTATTTTCTCTTTGTAGCCTCCTTCTCCTCGGGGCTCTGGCTTTTCCCCCCTCCTTTGTAAATCCCCCCTTTCCTCAGGGCTCTGGCTTTTTTTCTCCTTTGTAGAGCCCCCCTCTCATCAGGGCTCTGGCTTTTTATCCCTTTCTCCCAAGTCCTCAGAGTTAAACTTGCTCAGCTGGTTAATCCACACCCCTGCTAGCTCATGAGACAGTTAATACTTGTGTCTTAAGCAGCCCACCTGGGATTAAACAAAAACATTCTGAAATTGGTTTTAATAAACTCCTACCACATTTCCCCCTTTTAGTTCAAAACATGGTGTGTGTGTGTGTGTGTGTTACATATAATAAAGATATTTATCAGATCTATCAAGAATTATATTTACAATGTCCACTCTATTTGTATTTAGCAACCTTTGAGAAAGCATCTATTATCATACCTAGCTTGGAATTCTGTAGCTATATCATTTTCTATTCTTATTTGCTTTTATCTTAAATCCTATACGACTAACCTTAATTTTAAGATTATAAATATTTAGGCTTCAACCCCATCAGAGACTTTAGAAGAAAATTAAATTATTACTTACATATGTAGGATGTGTACAGCAAGCAATTTTCAAAACTATAGTAATGGCAGAGGTTGCTGGCCACCTGAATAGTCACCCATGGTTTCTCTGTGTCATTGGGGCATCCAGTCTTCAGCCTATTGGCCCAGAATATCAGACAACCTTTTCTGTGAAGCAGAAACATTAAAGGACTGGCCTACCTTATCTCTGTAACGTTGGTCAGCTGACTTTTCAGTGTCCTGCTTGTTCACAGGTTGGACAGACAGCCTGCTATCAGCAGTTTTTTGACTGGTGACTATCTTGCCACATTTGTTTCTTTAATGCCCATCATCTTTTATCAAGTAGATTGTGGGAACTTCCAGGAGCAGATGTCTCTCTTGTATCCCTTTCTCTTTTTTGTAGAGCCTTTTCTTCTTTGTAGAGCTTCTTTACTCTTCTTTGTAAAGCCCATTCTCATTTACGTCTTTGTGGAGCTCATTCTCTCTTTTCTCTTTGTAGCCCTCTTCTGCTAGGGGCTCTGGCTTTCTTTTTTCTCCTTTAGAGCCCCCTTCTCCTCGGGGGGTCTGGCTTTTTATTCCTCTCTCCCTCCCAAGTCCTCAGAATTAAACTTGCTCAGCTGGTTAATCCATGCCCCTGCTAGCTCACCGAGACTGTTAATACTTCATACCTGTGTCTTAAGCAGCCCACCTACGATTAAACAAAAACATTCTCACAATTGGCTTTAATAAACTCCTACCACAGTTTTTAGGTATGAAAACTTGTACTAGATGACAGCTTAGTGTTAAGGTTAAGAGCAGAAAGTTAGTGTTCTTATGGAGGACCCATTTGGTTCCTTTATCAGGTGGCTCACAACTGTGTAACTCCAGCTCTCCGGGACCACTCTCTTCTGGCCCCCACACACCTGCACACATGCCCATACACACATATGCACACACACACATATACATACACATACATTTAAAAATATTTAAAAGATATGCAAGCCAAGCAAGATTTGTAACATAGAGACCCTGTCTCAGGAGAAAAAAAAAAGTTTATTGACAAATTATGACCAGTTCTGCATTAGTGGGACACATATTACCAAGGGTCATTCATTCATTTCCCACCTAGAATGCTGCCTAGGTCCAAAGAGAAGGGTTACTCAAAATATGATCTCAACTCCAGTGGGGATACACGAAAATGATAGAAACGTGAACCTTTTGCTTCTTCATGGTCCCTCTTCTTGTGATTTCCACAAAACTGGAATCAACAAACTGGCAACACAAATTTCACAGACTCCCTTTTCTTTTTAGTTGTTCAAGTCGGTTTCCCGTGTCTGGGCAAACAGGACGGGGTGGCAGCATTTGAAGTCAATGTGATTGTCATGAATTCTGAAGGCAACACCATCCTTCGGACCCCTCAAAACGCTATCTTCTTTAAAACGTGTCAACAAGGTGAGTACCGAGAGCCGCTCAAGAGAAAGCTTTGGAAGTGGGAGTCTTTGAGCTTGTTTTGCTTCACTTTCTTTGTATATATTCTGTGTTGGGAAAGGATAGTAAATACAGGGTCCAAATAGGCTTTGGCCCCACTTAGGAACCTTAGGGATTCTAGTGTGCTGTCAAAGCACGAGCTCTTCTTCCCGCTTTTCTAACACAACATTGAGGAGTCCGCAAGGGTATCTCACCCACAAATGACCCCCTTTCTTGTTCCTCATGACAGGCTTCAATTGTCACCACTATTTCTCCCTGTTGAAAGCCACACTTCCCATGCCCCTGCCAAATGCTTGGCACAGTTCTCAGCCACAGAAGACAGGAAGTCACGATCACATAGTGATCCTGCCAGGCACTTCGTTGCTATACCCTGGGTGCCCGCCGACCACAAGGGCATAACTCTTCCCCACTTCCCATGTTAAGTTTAAGCTATGGAGCCTGTCAATGATCTAAGCATATTCATGGGCCTGTACAAAAAAGGCCATCTGCTTTCTGGGGGTGAATATCAGGGGCAACATCCCTCACTCCTCCAGTGTGAATTTGAAGATTTACCCTTCTTTGGGAGGTGGGCAGAAGGAAGGCAGAATAAAAAATGTTTTACCCTCCTCATGTGCATCCTTTCCTGTTGGCAATAAGATTGCAGGAACAAGGTTGAGTGAAAACCAAAGGGTGTGGAGGGGAGGTGAAAGATTATAGGTATTCAATTAATCACATTTGGCACACAGAAATATAAATGACCATCAATGTCTCACTCTGGCCTGACCTCGAGGGCATGTTCTATGCCTTGTTTCTCTCTGGCACAGCTGAGTGTCCCGGAGGGTGTCGAAATGGAGGCTTTTGTAACGAAAGGCGAGTCTGTGAGTGTCCCGACGGGTTCTACGGGCCTCACTGTGAGAAAGGTAAGCAAGGGAGTTGGCCCACATGGCTTGCTTCCCAATGAATGTGGACACCACAGACGCCCCACTTGGCTCCTTGTAATACATCTCTTAAAATTATTATTATTAAGTGATATTTTAAGGATCAGTGAAACTTTAAAAAGCCACAGAAGGCCTGTTGGAAAGTTGTTGTCCTATGGGTCGGCTTCTGTTAATGCAATATGTGGTCAGAACTTTGGCCAAAGACCTTTACGCTCGGCCCTCTGTTCTTTGTGGTCAAGTCTCCAAGCCAACCTATTATTTACAGTGTACTCTGTTATACTCTTATGAAATGCTTAAGGAGCTAACATCACAACTGATCTGAAATTCTACCAATTAATAACAGCTCAATTCACAATTAAATCCTTCCCTGAGTATAAGTTATACCTTAGCAGAAGCTGAAACACAGGCAGAAAATAATTTGGGTAGTACATTTATTTCAGAAGTGCTGGGTTTTTTTTGTTTTGTTGTTTTTTTTTTTTTTTTTGAGACAGGGTTTCTCTGTGTAGCCCTGGCTGTCCTGGACTCACTTTGTAGACCAGGCTGGCCTTGAACTCACAGAGATCCGCCTGCCTCTACCTCCCAAGAGCTGGGATTAAAGGTGTGCGCCACCACCCCCAGCCAGAAGTGCTGTTTTTCTTGAAAAGGAGTAAGTGAGAAAGTGAGTATTAATCACGATATCTTTAAATACCAAGAACTATTTGACCAGAGTAAGCAAAAATATTTTTACCTTTAAGAAATAAGAATATTTTCTTATTTGCACTTATCTTAGAGTTTGAAGATCAAGAAAATAGGACATAAAATATTTATGGTTAATAAAAATGCCTCATAGTCAAGTCAATTCTGGGAAAGATTTAATCAGGCATTCAAAGTAGAAAAAAATTCAAAATGCTTGACTAAGAAATTGGCTGAGAAGTTGAAATATGGCTGTATTAATCCCACAAAATGATTTTTAATATAGCAAAACTGCATATCTAGAGTGTAAACTTTTTAGAGTCTTCCACAAAGTCTTAAGTTGTAGAGTTGCTGACACTATAAAATGATCCTACTCCAGAATCCTGTTTGGCCTTAACCATGGTCCTTTCTCCCTCCCCATAAGCCCTCTGCGTGCCTCGGTGTATGAACGGCGGCCTGTGTATCACTCCTGGCTTCTGCATCTGCCCCCCTGGATTCTACGGAGTCAACTGTGATAAAGGTAATGGGATTGTTATTGTTATTTGAAAAAATAAGATTTACTTTATTATTTATATACTTGTGCGTGTGTGTGTGTGTGTGTGTGTGTGTGTGTGTGTGTGTGTTTACACATGTGCGTGTAGAGGCCAGAAGAAGGCATGGAATCCTCTGGAGCTCGAGTTACAAATGGTTTGAGCCTCTACATGGGTGATGGGAATCGAACCTGGTCCTCTAGAAGAATAGCCAGTGTTCTGAACCACCAAACTCCAGCCACCAAATAAACACTCGTCATACCATCTCTTTGTAAATACTGTATGTCATTTGTGGTGAAGGTAACTGCTGTAGTAACTAGAACCCCAATTAGGGTGTTGCTCATTCACATACGTGTGCACTTCCACACACACACAAACACACACACACACACACACACACACACACACACACACACAAGCACACACATGTGCACACAGCAGACAGGAATGCTCCGGTGCAGGGATACAGGCCAGAGACCTACGCAGCATCCATTTGTGGTCCTCAGACAGGGTAGGAAGATAGGGAAAATAAATATAGGGACAAGGGGAGCCTCTCGCCAGCTGCGAAGCAAGAATTCCAGCACAGTTAAAATTTGCTGTGAAGGTTGCTGACCTACACGTCCAATTCCTTTCCTAGATACTTTATCTTAAAGTAGCAATGACTTAAAGTCTCAGTGTCTACAGCCTTGTGTGGGGCCTCATTCAGTACTCTATTTTACGAGAGGTTGGGTGCCTCCTTCTACACATGGCATGTGGGACCTCACTCACAGGGAGTGGATTCAAGCTTGTCCCTGAAAAGCTACCTGCCTAGTTAGCCAATCCACAACCTTTCAGTGGGAAAACATTTTTAAACACTCTGTAATGTAAAGTATGTGAATTTAATGAAGGTATCCTAATATCCATAATGCTACTTGCCACAGGCTATTGTTTTTCTTTTCTTTTTTTTTAGTAAAATATGCTCTTACACAGACTGACAAATGCTGTTTTTAAGAAGTGTCTCTTGTGATCAGCCATTCAGCATGGAGTAATACTACAGTGTGGTTTGTTTGTTTTGCTCTTGCGTGTGGGTACATAGTTTTTTTTTTTTAAGTAAAAGAAAAATTAAGGCAAAGAGTTCTTGGCATGACTAAGAGGAGTAGTTTGAGGTTGTCTGCTGTTACAGGGTATACAAAGTACTTTTATACAATAGACTCTTGACAACTGTTGAGACGTGGGAAGCAGTAATCATCTCTCTCCCAAAGAAGTAAGCTGAGCTGTACATAGCTTGAATCACTTGTCTCAAATTCATTCCCTCCACTGTACCATGCTCGCTGCCTGTCACTCTATCAGTCAGGGCCTAGCTCCTCCCAAGTGACCTGAGACTTGAGCAGACAACTGGGGTCACGGGTTCTCCCTTCTTTCAATTTGGAATTAAGCTATTTGCCCCCTTGTCTTTCACCCTCCAACTGAGATAATATCTGAAAGTGTTTGTATCTCTTTTTAATTGTTAAACCACAGCATTAGATTAAAAATATTTTAAATACATATTCCAAAAAACTAAGACCTAATATGGCAGGAGTAAGTTTTAACAGCAAGTCAGTAAAATTACTCAGAGTGCATCTTCATTTGTTCAAATTTAGCCTTTAGTGTCTCTGCTATTTCAAAACCAGGCATTTCTTGGAAAGGAATAAAACTCAGCTTATAACAGAACTATTGAAAAAGCAAACTTTCAGAAACTCGAACAGTGAGCTCACACACCCCCTGGTTTAATGAAATTATTAGGGATGCCTTACTATGCAGCCGTGGCCGTTATCGCCAGGGCTGATACAATGAAAGATCTACTGGGATCTTTTATCCAACCTGCGCTGGTTCATCCCTCCTTATGCAACCTGGTGGTTCTCTGCTTCCAGGATGTCACCATAGTACAGTCAGCTGATAGGCACGGTGTGTACCATACCACATAGAACTCCTGAACTCGGGCAATCTTCCTGTCTCCTAAGTGGCTGGGACTGCAAGCTTGACCACCGCACTGGTTATTGTGGTATATATTATATCACATACATATATATTATACACACACATATGGTATAGTGTCACAAATACTTCAGAGTCATGAAGGAAAAATATACATTTGTATTCTAGTACATTTTATATTTCATAATATTTTGTCTTTCAGATAAAGATTTTTCCTACATGTTATACTCTACTAATTTTTTTTTCTAAAAACTCATTCGGAAAATCTGTTGAAACTCCATTTGGTCTCACTGGAGACCTGAGAATGTAAGACATATTAGTTTTTACTGGCTCAACAGAAGATTCTTTTATTATCCACAGAGGAATAAGGAGCTGCTGAAAAGTGGTTTAATTGGCCTGGAGCTAGACTTTACCACTGTATTTTGGAACAAACATTAAAGAATCATGCCCATTGGCCTTGGGGACATCTGCCACAAACTTCAGGAAATACGTAGTTAAAAGCACTGGACAATCTTCCCCCAGTCACAGTGAAAGTCAGTGTCTCTGGCTCTTGGTAAAACAAAAATTGTTGTTAGCCAACTTTCTGTTGGGATATTAAAACACCTGAGACTTGGGTTTTTTACAAAGAAATGAGGTAAAATAAGCTGACTGTTCTGGAGTTTCCAATAGCATGCTACAATCTGTTTGGCTCTACTATCTTTGGCCTCAGGCTTCATAGCAACATGGTGGGAGTGTCTGCAAATCCAAAGAGCTCAGGGACCAGAGACCTGTAAGAACCACTGAGGGTGATGTCCCCATTCCACTCATAGCACCCCAGTAATAACCACATTCCTCTAAATCCCACCTCTGAGTGACTCCACTCTGTGCTCTGGAAATATTGTAGTTTAAAACAACTAAGCGTAAGGACAAAGCACCTGAGTGTTTTCCTAGTTAAGGTTACTATTGCTGTGATGAAACACCATTTCCAAAAGCAAATTGGGGAGGGAATTTTTTTGGGGGGGGGTAACACTTCCACATTGCTGTTCATCATTGGAGGAAGTCAGGGCAGGGAAGGTACCTGGTGTCAGGACCTGAGGCCGAGGCCACGGAAGGGATGATGCTTACGATGTCATTCATCATGGCTTGCTCACAGCCTGCTTTCTTATAGGATCCAGGGATGACACCACCCACAGTGGGCTGGGCCCTCCCCCATCAACCACTAATTAAGAACATGCCTTACAGCAGGATCTTATGGAAACATTTTTTTTTAAACTGAGGTTCCCACCTTTCGGATGACTCTAGTTTATGTCAACTGCCATAAAACTGCCAGGACGAGTGTGGTATCAGTACCTGTAATTCCTCACCCTGGTGGCTAAGGCAGAAGAATTATGAGTGATAGAAAGACCAGCAAGGGTTACATCTTGTCGGTTAGCTCAAGGAGAAGGAGGACGAGGGGGGGGGGGATTCACTCAAATTATACAGCCAGATTTAGCAAGTTCTATTTCAAGTGTGAGGTCAAGCCACTGCCCTTGACATATCAGTGAACATCAGGGCCAGCGGGGTGTGGACAAAGTGAGCTTTGATCCTAAGGTACTCTCACTCTTTCCTATTCTGGGGAGACAAGTGGACAACAAGTGGGAGATAGGACTCACTCACAAAAACTACTGCCTAGCCCTAAGAGCACTATCTCCAAGTGGCAAAAAAAAAAAAAAAAAAAAAGAGGGCCCAGGGTGCTACAGTTCCTAAACTCTAAATCTGATGCCAGAGTGATCTGCCTCTGTTCATTCCTATTTCAAGATCCTAAAAGCACTGTTGCCTTTAGCTGGGAGGTGTTTGTGATTTTGAATGCACTTTGTTGTTTAAGAAGCTTGTTTGCTCTCATACAACACTTTAGTTCAACCTGAATTTGTCTTCCACAAAGTACACACATTTTAAACTTTTTGACTTTCACACTGGAAGCCTTTATTTATCTAGTTTACATAACACAAGGACAAAACCAGGACATATGACTGAAATTAAAGAAAAAAAATCTAAGCTCTAGTTTTTAGTTTTTGGCCTTTTTTTTTTTTAGGCAGAGCTCCATACACCGTACACGAGGCTGGCTTAAAACTTACTATGCATCCAGAAATGACAGTGACTTCCGCTGCCTTTACTTCTCTGGATCCTGGGTCTACATCTGGCCCACGCTCTCATTTTAATCTTCCTTACTGAGTGAGCGAAGCTGCCTACTTTTCGCTGTTTCCTCTCTCCTATTCCCAATTCTCCGTCCTCTACTTTAAGTGCCAAAGATCAGTGAAATTCAAGAAACCCACACCAAGAGGGAGGGGTGTAATTGGATTTTCGGTTTGTCGTAACACCCTGATTCATCTCTCAGGCTCAGTCGTGGCTCATCCTCATCCTTGGGACCTCACAGGGTCTACAGCCTGTCTCTCTGGATGCAATTACTCCACTCATTCTCCAAGTACCATGACAGTGTCTTTTTAAATCCTGTTCATTAAAATGAACCTCCACTCATCTTATTGAGAGTTGCTTTCTCCTCGTTGGACCCTGACACTTTTGACATTTCTCTCTCCTTTATGTATTCCAAATAAGTTTTCTCCCTTCATCTTCCAACTTGATGCTTTCAAACATTTTTTTTTCAAAAATTTTCTTGGATTTATAGAGTCTTCTTTTTAGAGAATAGACTTTATTTAAAAGACTTAAAAAAAACAGTGTGCCTTTTTCATTAGGAATGAATACAATGTGTGACACCCTATTCTCTTTTCGATTCTGAAATAGAATCTTTGTAATTTGACTGTAATTATAATTTGAATCAGTTACTTCAAATAGTGGGATGCTTCGTTATAACATTTTTTAATCTGTAAAGTGGATTGTTTATTATGTAAGTGAGAAAGTGTTAGACACATACCAAAGAAATATCCCTCACTTTAAGTGAAATTTTTGCTGGGCTTAACTTCCTGTCTAATGAAGCACCCTGTCATCCCTTCTAACAGCGAACTGCTCGGCTGCCTGCTTTAATGGAGGTACCTGCTTTTACCCAGGAAAATGTATTTGCCCTCCAGGACTCGAGGGACAGCAGTGTGAAATGAGTGAGTACACACATCAGTGTTCTTTTTGGCTTGGGGACGGGGAACCTGAAAAACTCCCTCTCATGTTTCCTTTGCCACTGGCGAATCTGAAGCATAGATAGAATGGGGACCTCATGGGAGGTCTTAGGCCAGTGGCTTCTGTTCACTAGATTCATCTGCCACTCCCCTGTCTAGAGGCAAGGCTGAGAATGACAGTCCTCACCCCAGAGGCTCGAGACAAAAGCTCTCTCTGAGATTTGTCTACCTATCCACAAGCACAGTGGGGTTTCTCCTGCCAACCATTACTAATGTCCTAGGACAGACTGAGCTGTCTAAGAGGAAAGGATAGTTCCCCAAAGTGACCAAGTGACTCCCAGGGATATATTATGTAAAAGGAGGCAGACACACAAACAGGGTCTCGTCTCCCCGTGAGTGAGTCCACAGTTTTCAAGTTCAAGAGGAAAGCCTAATTGGTGGCAGTGGAAACTGGAACTGCTGTTGGAGGGCCAAAAGGGACTTTCTGCTGGCAATGCCTGTGGAATCTGCAGCAGTGTTATATGCATGCTCTTATAAAAAAAAAATAGCTGAGCTATGAATTTACACCTGACACCCATTCTGCCTATATTGGGTTGTCTGTCATGTTTCGATACAAAAATCTGAAGAACTGGATTGTATCGAAGTCCCAGCTGTGTCACCTACCAACTCCCTAGCGCTTGGCCAGCCACTCCTCAGAAATGAGCCAGTTCAGGCCAAGCCTCAGCCGTAACCCAGAAGACAACAACCATCTAAGGGCACGTCCAGGCACAAGCCACCCAGCCATCGGATGTGCCTGCTCCTGAGGGTTCTGCTTCCGCCTCTTCCATGGGTTTCTAGGGGAGTCCTTCCCAGCTGCACCACCTCTAAAGCACTGTTGTGCTTGGTGTACCCATTGTTTCCAAAGTCGAGGTGGACTCAGGATTGAATGATGCTAAGTTCCTTTTTTAACTTTCAACCTCTAATTTATTTGTGGGCTTTGTACTTTAATGAGCAGTAGATGAAGTAACCATTTTTATAGAGTTCAAATGAAATAGCTCTGAAGTTTCCATAGAACATGTAACTAATTGTCAGGATGTGGCTTCTCTTCTTATTAATTACTCTTTCCTGATAAAGATATCTCGAACTTTAACTCCCCTCAATTTTCTCCCCATGCTCAGCCCCAGACATTGCATTCTTAATGTGTTTATGAGTCTTTGTTCATGGACTCATTTCATGTAAGGTGCCTTTTCATGCCTTCGTGTTTATGGACATTCCTCTCCCCCCCTTCCTCCATCCTTCCCTCTCTCTCTTCCTTCTCCAGTCCTCTCTTTATCCCCCCCCCCACACTTTCCTCTCTGTCTTAAAAAAAGTATTCTAACTGAACCAAAAATACAGAGTTTGGAAAAGTCATCATAGATCTAACCACATGCTTTATTCAAATCCCTTTAGGAAACTTCCTGTTTAAATTAAAGGAAACACTAACAGAAGGGGGGAAAAGCAGCTGAAATAGGTCTGGAGTTGAAGTTTCTCTAAGAGTTTACAGACAGAATACAGAGTTGAACTATTTATTCTTAATTTTTTAGTGAATATATAATTCACGTACCATAAGACTCAGCATTTTAGAGTGTTTCATCCAGCATAACCACAAGTTATGCTGCAACCTCTATCTGATTTTAGAATAATTTATCACAACTCTAAAGAAAGTCCCAAAACAAGCAACAAAACCAAACAAAACTGTTCATACCTATGTTTTTTAGAAATGTCTCCCAAGTCCCCTCCTAATCCCAGAGGCTGACAACTAGCAATCTACTTTCTTCCTCTTCAGCTTTACCTATTCTGAACATCTCATATAAATGGAGTAATACAAGATTGAGCACTTTGTGCCCAGCTTCTTTCATGTAAGGTCACTGTCATCAAGGATTGCACACAGTGCAGAATACATCAGTGCATCACTCCCAGAATACACCAGTGCATCACTCCCAGAATACACCGGTGCATCACTCCCAGAATACACTGGTGCATCACTCCCAGAATACACTGGTGCATCACTCCCAGAATACACTGGTGCATCACTCCCAGAATACACTGGTGCATCACTCCTTTCCATTGCTGAGTAACATCCAGTTGTGTGGACAGGTTTCATTTGTTTGTTCATTTGCCAGCTGAGGATGCCTGACTTGTTCCCACATGAGGGTTATTTGAGCAAGTAGTTGTGAATATTGGTGAGGAAGTCTCCACGATGATGGGTTTGAATTTTTAATTGCATCTGTGTGTGGCAAGCATATGCCATAGCAAATATGTGGAGGGCAGAGGACAACTCTTGAGAGTCAGTTCTCTATTTCTGCCTCATGACTCCCAGGACTAGACTCAGGTCTTCCAGCTTAGTGGCAGGTGCACTTCCCTGCTGAGCCATCTTGCTGCTGACCCAAGTTTGCATTTGTTTTGGCTGATTGCCTAGAAGGAGAGTTGCTGGACCACAAGGGAACAACGTGTTTCCTTGTTGTTTCTCATTTCTCAGCCCACCAGCAATGATGCAATTTCCCCACACTGTCACCACATTCATCATTCGTTTTTAAGGAGATGTCTTCTGCTGTCTGTCGGTCAAAGTTCCATTTCTCCAGACTTCTACCAGTAATGACACCTTCTCAAGCCCCACGGTGATTGGCTTGTGAGATGTTGTCATTGGGTCAGCTAGACCATCTTTAGGTTTGTCTGGGATGTCAGCCATCCATACATGTTGCTATGTAAGGCTTACAGGCTTCCTAAGAATCCTTCATAGAAGTTCAGGTAAAAAGGTCACACAAATTATTTGTGTCATATTATAAATAACTTTAAAATTAACTTAGCAGGATCTTGCCATGAAAGTTCTCTGAAGAAAGTTACTTAGGCTTTTGAAGAAAATAATTAAAACCCACTCATCATTCTAAGATTCACACATGGTGGTGATTGGCCCTTGAACACCCGTGTAGTTCTTTTGTCTTTTTGTGTGTGAAACAGAGTCACAACATGAAGTTGTCCCACAGTCTCACGGGTGGGTGACCTTTGATGTCTCTACTGTGGATGACTTATGGTCTGGCATTGTTCTCACAGGGACTCCTTCATGGGTGACACTAAAACTCTGTTTAAGCTTACTGAAATCTTCTTGTCTTTGGGCCTCACTGAAGTATTGGGCAACACAAAGAGGTTGATGCCTCTGGGTGTCAGTATACCTATTACCAACCAATATAATGGGGTTCTGAAGTATTTTCAGGCAAAAGAAGTCAATATTAAGATGCTTTGGGGGTTCTTAGGACTAAAACAATCAGATGGTAAGATCCAACACTATAGTCTTTGAGCTGCTATCTATGGCCTAACAGTCCCCTGGAATCACTTTCCTGCCCATTAAGAAGTAGGAGAGACCCTCCTATCCTCCCTCCCTCTGGCTGAGATGAACCTAAAAGTCGTCACTCCCCTCTTACCAAGAATACAGATGAATAGAATCAGGGAGAAGACTCCACCAGCCATTCTGCATTGTTCATGATCACCAAGTTCCCACACCCCATACCCCACACCCCCACCATGAGCACAGAACTCAGCAACTCGTCCATGTGGGAGGGTGATGAATCTTTCTTGGTCATTGCACATGGAGTTGACTTGAACAACCCCAGAGCACTGGAGAGAGTTCTATGGCGTGATCCAGTCTTGTGGTTGTGCTGGGGTCAGATGCTTCTTTGGAAATTTGGATTTAGAGCCTTTTCTTTTAAGTAAGAGTTGAGATCATTAAGCAGTAAATTGTGATCTTTAGAAAGTAGGACTCTCTTGGACTTTTAGTGGTCAATAAAACAGGTGGTCTTTGGGGCTGGGACTGTAGTTTAGTTGGGACAAGCTTGTCTAAGATGCACGAAACTCCGTGTTTGATCTCAGCACTGAATACAACTGTCTCTCACGGTACACACTGTGACCAGAACTGGGAATGTGGCAGTAAGAGGATCAGAAAGGAGTTCAAGGTCGTCCTCAGCTACATAGTGTTTGGGAGACCAGCTAGGCCACGTGCAACTCTCTCTCAAGAAAGGAGGTAGGGAGCTTTAGGGGAAAAAATGTCAAAGTCTAGTCTATTACAGATTTTTCAAGAGGCCTTAACTTTCCAACACTATTGTGTGTATATTGTCCTTGTGACTAAATATGACTCTGTCCAACTTATAAACAAATATATTTCTTTTGGGTAAGTTAAAAAGCAACAACTACAATTGTTTGTAGCAAAACAGTTTTCATATGACGTTCAACTCATTTGTCAAAACAGTGCTTTATTAGTAAATTAGTAAAATTAGTATTATAGTTTGCTTCACCTCAAGCTTTCTTCTGCCATTAAAAAAAAGACTTTGTGAGTGAAAGGTGAGTTTGTTAATGGCAAAGATTTTATTAGGAAAAAAATAAAATAAAAGATCAAGATCAAAAACCCAATCAGGGTCACCACTGAAATCATGTGGCCACTGGCTGTCTTTTGGGACATCATTACACGTAATAATATTATATAATCATGTCAATACATTAGCTTTCCTCCAAAACAAAAAACATTATAAAAGTCAGTGTAGACCTAAAATAAATGGAAATGACTGCCGTTTCAAAGCATTTCTCCTCTAAAGCCTTGTTACTCCTTTGAAAGATGTGATTACTGCTGAATAAAGCCCAGGGCTCCTTCTTTACTTCGTTCCTTTCCTCTCTGCTACAGGCAAATGCTCCCAACCCTGCCGAAACGGAGGTAAATGCATTGGTAAAAGCAAGTGTAAGTGTCCCAAGGGTTACCAAGGAGACCTCTGTTCTAAGCGTAAGTACCACACACAGTGCCATTATGGATGCAAGGTAGTTGAATTAATGTCCTCTCTGGATATAATGTCCATGCCTGCTGCATGTTGTCTGGGCATCAGAGTGGACCTTTCTCCCGGATGTATATGCTTCTTTTACTTAGACCAAAGGCTTTGTGGAAATCTCTGGACATAAAATATTTATGCGCACAGCTGAATTCTCTGTTGTTGTTGTTTTGTTTGTTTTGACTATTAGGGATTTTCTTGCAAGGAATGATCTCCCATAATCCAGCAGTTTCAAAATCTCACTAAGAGTCCTTGTATATGAGAAACATGATGCTTAACAGAAAAAAAAATTTTTTTTTCAACTTTGAAGCTTTTGACTTTTGGCTGAAAAGTGACTTGGAAGAAAAAGAATGGGTGAAGCCAAAACTAACACACTCTAAAGAACTAAAAAGGAAAAGTAGCTATGTAGCTCTGTTTAAAGGAAAAAGGAAAGCCGAGGAGGCACAGCTTTGCTCTGCTCTGATTCTAGCTGTCTGCGAGCCTGGCTGCGGTGCTCACGGAACCTGCCACGAACCCAACAAGTGCCAGTGTCGTGAAGGCTGGTACGGGAGACACTGCAATAAACGTGAGTAGCGGACTTCTGAGAGCCACTCTCCACATGGCCTCTAACTTAGCCCTGCTCAGTATGTCATTAGTGACAATTTCTCTGTCCCGGCTGCTGCTAACCTCCCTCAACTTCAAAGCATCCAAGCTTTAGAATAGAACAAGTCATGTAAAATGCCATCAGCTCTGTAAGACATTGCCACACATATTCTCTAGGTCAAATTAATAATACAGGCTGGTTCAGTATTTCAGTGTGTTGAGAGAAGAAACTGATTAGCTGAAGTTGGTTTGTTTTCTTCCTTTATTTTAATCATGGTGCTGGGATCCAACCCAGGCCAAGAGCCTTGCTAGGCAAATGTCCTGGGGTAGCACTAATCTTTATGCCCTTAAGAGTTTTAAGTGAGCATCGGTACCTACTGACCTCTGGTTTCAAACAAAACAAAACCCCCCAAAACAAGATTCATCAATTTATATGTTATACACAACACATTTTTTGAGACCTTTCAGTGGCACTGGATACAATGTTTAGATGAGTTACTTTGAAGGAAAGGACAGGACCATGGAAGCCCTTACTGGGAAAATACTCTAATTATGGTTTTTGGATTTACTGACTATCACAAATAAACCAGAGATGTAGGTAAACCACAGGACTATTTTATACATGAAATTAAGCTTGATAAATCCAACCATTCAGCATCAATTGGTATCCCTCCTCTGGGCCCAATCCAGGCACTGGGGCCACATGAGCAAATGGAAGGAAAAGCCCTGCCTTGTAGAGAACACAGGCCAGGACAGGGAGTGGGGATGATCAACAAGTGAACAAAATGACAGAGATACCTGGCACCTAGAGCGGCTTCCTGTGCATGTGTCTACTGTCTCCCTTGCTCTAAGGAAAAGGAGGTTTTGCTCATGTAGCCCTTCAACAGCTCCATTACCTCAATTGTGCTGCTCCTTGAAAACAACAAGATACAAATGTGAATGCATCACTCACACATCAAATATTTTTCTAGACCACTTCTCAGAGGGGGATGCATGCAGGCCATTGAGCATGCCCAGCGAGCTGGGCACAAGGGTACTGTCACCCATCCAAGACGAAAGCAAGTTAGGAGCTCCTGTCTCAGGAGACCACAGCGTTCCACTCCACTGTAGACCACACTGGTTCATTGGCCGTCGGTACCTCTTTCAGAGCAAGGCACTGAATGCAACAAGGTGCCCTGGGCTTGTTCAATCGCAGGCCTGCTCTGGAGAGCCTCCCCTCCCCAAGCTGTTTTGTACATTAAGTAAGAGAATTGAGCTGAAAGAATGGGGTTTATTTTGACTAGTGGGAGGTGACAGGGAAGCTCTGACTCAGGGAGTTCTGGTAAAGGGCACATTCCCAGTGGGGTGGCACGTTGGGAGGTCCTAGGCACCCAGACGTCATAGAGAAGAGGAGGGGGTCTTGGAGACACACCAACTCATTGCTTAGGCTCTCCCACCCCAGCAGAGAGGTTGGGCTTCATGGGTGGCAAGCCAAACACCATGGGAGGGGATTTACTCCAGTGCATTGTTGGCCTGTGTTTTGACCAATTCTGTGAGCTAGAAGCCTACAGACTGACAATTCAAAGAAACTCATTCAGCAACACAACTCTGTTCTCCATAGTTGTTTAAGAGTATGCTTGCATTTAAAACCACAAGGAATACATGACATGTTGAATTTGATTGACTCTGATGCCCAGGAAGACGGAGACAGATTTTTTAAAGATGTAATTGCTGTCTTGGATCCATTTTAGGAAAGCAAACATGAGTCAGTGCCCTCATCACCTCCAGAAGTTCCTGAATGGAGACAAAGGAGGCTTGAGTTTCATAAACATAGTGGGAGATGGGTAGATCATGACTCTGAGCAAAATTCACAAATCCTATTGATAGGTGTCAGTTCAAATCATACCTCTTCTGTACCACACACAGCAGAAGTCCAGATTCCAATAGGACTCCTGTGTTGCATGAGTGTGATAAAGTCCATCCTGGGGTCTATGTGAAGAATGGAAGCTGCCATATTAACATAGGTGAGGCTAGTACGGTAATGCATAGGTGAAGAGAAATCAGTGACCAAATTCTCAGCAGGGACCTTGGGGACCTCAGCGTTGGACCAGCCCTTCCATTGAGCCACCTTATGGTGGGGCTGGAGGCACAGCTCACTTAGTAGAGTGCTTGCTAGCAGGCACAAAGAACTAGGTTTGAGTCCTAACACCCAATAAACCTGGTCTGGGATCAGGAATTCAAGGGCAACCGAGGCTACAAGAGACTATGACAGAGAGAGAGGAGAGACAGAGAGAGAGGAAAGAGAGAGACAAAGAGAAAGAGATTCTATACATCCAAAGTATATAGTGAGTGACACACCCAAGGGAAAGCAGATCTAATGGAGTTAGTTACATGGGTTTTGGTGAGCAGAGACCTCGAACCTGTCACATGTCTTTATTCAGGGAGCTCTGTGTGGTCACTATGGCCTCACTCAGGGTTGGAAAGGAAAATGGTCTCATTTGAACGGTTACTGAAAAACCCAAAGTGCCTGTTTCTGTAGTTTCTTTTTCTTTAAGCTGTGAATAATTTTGCAGGGTATGGACCCAGCCTCATGCACGCCCCGAGGCCAGCAGGAGCCGGGCAGGAGCCGCACACGCCTTCACTTAAAAAGGCGGAGGAGCGGAGGGATCCACCTGAATCCAATTACATCTGGTGAACTCCGCCATCCATCCGGCAGGGCTCGTGTTACACCAAGTTCGTAGCTCTTGTTAACCTTTCATGTGTTGAATGTTCGAAGAAAGGTGTCCATTACACTCTAGAATACTGGCCTGAATTTTATTAGCTTCATTATAAATCCCCAGGCTGATGTAAACTCTTCCTTCTAACTATGTCTAGCATGATGGTAAAGATTTTCCTTTCTGTCCTTTGGGGTGGATCTTACGTCAGTTGGTAAGGTTAAACATTTGTCTTTTCAGTGTGTGGTTGGCAGATATTTGAAAATTACAACACATTTGTGGTACTAGGATGGGGAATGTTAGAGAGGTTAAACTGGACAAAGATGCATAACGTATACGAGTTTGCATAAAGTAGTTAATAGTGTTTAAGCTACAGTATTGCAAATTTTATTGTCAAATGTTTGGACATTTGCATAATTAATATTTCAATTGTCCTCACTCATCTTGAGGTGCATACAATATGTTTTGCCCTTACTGTTATTCTAGACAGTTTTGTTTTGAGTGGGGAACAAAGCAAAAAAAAAAAATTACACTGTGTTAGTGGCATTTAAACAATATAATATATTGTAAGCGCAACAAAATAAGGAATATAATGTATGAAGTCTTTGCATTGGACGGAAGCAATATAATATATTGTAAACAAAACACAGCTCTTACATAATAAACATTTTATACTGTTTGTATGTGTAAAATAAAGATGCTGCTTAATTTTCTGAGTGTTGTGTGGGCCTTTGCATTACTGCTAGCTTATGGAAATAAAG
>CAJQZJ010033053.1:4690391-4734070 GCA_907164525.1 Lophiomys imhausi
TTTGCATTACTGCTAGCTTATGGAAGTAAAGATGCTGCTTCATTTTCTGAGTGTTGTGTGGGCCTTTGCATTACTGCTAGCTTATGGAAGTGAAGATGCTGTTATTTACTGGTACTTAGTACTACAACAAGAGAGAGAACAGGTTCAGCATTCCAACGTTGCCCCAGCCCTCCCTCCTCCCCATCAGCTCTCTTACTCTACCCCAGTCCTGCTACAGGACACTTTTGTCACTGCCTGCAAGACTCCCAGTTTGGTCACATCTCAGCTTGTCATTCCTTTCAAGAAATCTACCCTACCTAGGATGTATTTGGCATGGCTCCACTTCTGTTTTGTTAATGTAACTGAATAATAGCTGAGATTGGTCTCGGGTTTAGGAAGTGGGAAAGTCAGACGTATGACTCCACCATCTGACAAGGCCTTCATGCCACTTCTCTACTTGGTGTCGCGGGATAAGGCAGAAGGGGCAAAAAGGGAGGAAGACCCAAGAACAATGAGAGCAGAACATGTGTTTGCAACAACCAAATGCCGAGATAACTAACCCACTCTGCAAGAACATTCATTAATGATTTATGAAGACAGAGCATCGTGATGTAATCACTCTGCTTATTAAGTGCCCCACTTCAACAGTTGCCTTGGGAATTATGCTTCCAACGTTAGAACTTTGGGGGGGGGGTCACCTAAAGCCACAGCAATAGCCTTCTCAGACTAGTCAAAGGTGTCAGAATTTCACAAATATAAACTACCACTATTCATTATTTAACCCACTGAACCCTAGTATACTAGGTGTTGTTTTATTATCCTATAAAGCAAATATTATTGTTTCCTTTATTATAGATAGGAAGCCAAAGTATGGAGATAGTAAGAAACTTACCGTGGGTCACAAAAGATAGGCACAGAGTTTAAACTATGCCATTTGACTCCAAGGAAGCAACACTAGGCTGCTTGGCCTCTTTCCGTGTGCACTGTGAAGAACACAGCCAAAACCCTAGAGAGCAGCTTCCACACACATGCTGCTCACCTTCTTTCTCTAGGGGGAGTGTAAGCTTTATTTCATAAATAACCTGGATCCAACAGTCTCTTCCTGGGGGGAGTGGTATGTGTGGTGCAGGAGATGTATGGCAGGAGAAGTCAGACTGCATGCAAAATTACAGACTAAAGCAATCTACATTGACCATCTCTAACCCTATGTAATTACGGTCTCTTCTGGAAATTTGTGAGTGCAGTGTCTGGGGTTGTGGCTCTGTTAGTAGACCGTTCACCTAGCACACATGAAGTGCTGGCCTCAGTCGCCAGCACTGCATAAAACTGGGCAAGGTGGCAAACACCTGTGATCTCAGGACTCAGGAACTGAGGCAGGGGATTCAGGGAAGTTCAAGGTCATCCTTGGATGCACAGTGAAAGATTTCCTAAGCATTGTTTTATTTTTATTTATTCTTCTGCTTGTGTGTTGGGGGGGGGTACCCTGGAAAGTCAGAATAGGATGTCAGACCCCCTGGAGGTGTATTTACAGGTTGTTGTGAGCCACCCAACATGGGCAATGGGAACTGAACTCCAGTCTTTTATAATAGCAGCAAGCATGCTTAACAACTGAACCAGCTTTCTAATCCCACATACTGTGTTTGAAGCCAGGTTCTGTCTCAAATGGAGGTTCAAGAGGAGGAGACTAACATACTAACAGGTGAACCATAAAAGTCAGAAGTGTTTAAAAGGTAGAGAAAATATAGGTATAAACTATAATATTCAATATCCAATTCACATACACCCAAATGGTATGTATGTATACACACTACATATATATGCATACATACATATGTTTTATATATATACATACATACATATGTTACACACACACACACACACACACACATGCACACACATCCCAACGGATACATCACATAGTGTAGAGATACAATGGGAAATGTCCTTAGGGTCACTGACTCAAAAGAGATTTCAGATCTAAGCAGGAGCTAGGTGACCAGCTAAACATAGCATTCCCAAGAGGGACACACCTGAGCACCAATGTTAATGACTGAGGCAGGGCACAGGAAAAACACATGTGGGGAAGGCGTAGGGGTTTCTACAGAAGTTTGGTTTAAAAATTCCCTTGGGTTATGTTGTTGGAATGCCTGGGAGGCACTTAGAAATGTATCTCAAGGCCAATAATTAGTTCATTATTAGCCATATTATAAGTGAATTATACTCATTATATATTGAACACCTTTGATAAAAAAAGTACACCTAAAAACTTTTTTTTTAAGCAAGGTGTGATTTTATTCACATGTGGTTTTTGATTCTATATGTAACTGGCATTCTTTGCTACTTACCTAATTACCTACATAAAGCCTTTATCATTTGGTTTAACATTGAGGGTTCCTGGATACCAGGTATACTACGAATCTTCATCCAAAAACATACTCTTTGGTTAGTCAATTTACATAGAGCCACAACAATGGAAACCAGCTTTAAAACAAAGAGTGAAAATTGTTACTTTATAGAATCTGAAGTGATTTTTGTTATTCATATGAAGTTACCCATGAAGGAAGTAGGAGGGCAGGGAAGGAACAGGAGGAAGAGCTAATTTGCATAAGTACTCCCATAAATATTTTCTGAGTTAAGTGCTAACAAAATGGCTTAGTCAGTAAAGGCTCTTTCTGACTGCAGCCTAAGTTCAGTCCTCAGAAACCACATTATAGAAGGAGATAACTGTGGTGGTTTGAATGAGAATGCCCCCCAGAGGCTCATATATTTTAACACTTGGTCATCAGTTGGTGGAACTGTCTGGGAAGGGTTAGGAGGTGTGGCCTTCTTGAAGGAGGTGTGTCACTGGGTGGTTTTGAGGTTTCAAAAGCCTATGCTAGTCCTAGTTAATTCTCTCTTTTGTGTGTGTGTGTGTGTGTGTGTGAGAGAGAGAGAGAGAGAGAGAGAGAGAGAGAGAGAGAGAGAGAGAGATGCTGTGGATCTGATGTAAACTCTCAGCTACTATCCTAGCACTCTGCTGGCCTGTCTGCTTGCCACCATGTTCCCTGCCATTATGGTCATGGACTCACCCTCTGAAATTGTAAGCAAGTCCCCAATAAACTCTTTCTTTTATAAGTTGTTTTGGTCATGGTGTTTCTTCACAGCAATAGAACAGTGACTTTGACACAAACCCATCCTGTAAAACCTTACAAGTCGTCCTCTCTTCCCTACACGTTTGCTTGTGGTATGAGCCCCTCTCTACTCAAAATAAATAAATATAAAAATTTGTGAAAAGTTAGGGTAATAAGGGAGAAAAAATATCTGAAAAGGTCTGAAAGGATGTGATAAAATGAAATATGTAAGGGAAAAATGAAACAAAATGACATTTAGATAACAAGACGAGGCAAGGACCGAGGCTAGCACAAAAGGTATACACAAACCCTTGTCTCTAAGCTCTGCTTCAGCCACTTTCAAGAGAAAACCATGGCAGTTAGGCTGTGAGTCCCAGAGAACATAAATACAAGGCAAACCCATCACTTAGATGGTAAACCACAGAAAGTATTTCCATAATGGAAAGAAAGATTATGAGATGTAGACCTTGGGCTAGAGAGATGCCTCAGTGTTGAGAGAGCTGTCTGCTCTTGCAGAGGACCAGAGTTCAGTTCTCAGCACCACATCAGGCAGCTACAACCACCTGAAATTCCAGTTCTAGGGAATCCAATGTCCTCTTCTGGCCTCAGAGGTCACCAGGTATGCACATGGTGCCCTGACATACGCATATGTAAGCAGATATCCATACACATGAAACAAGAGTAAGCAAATATCTTAAAATGAAAGCAGAAAATGGTAAAGGAGGGCCGGTGCTGTGGAAAACTTGCTTTTTGCCATCCTTTAAAGAGAACATGTTGTCTTCCACATTTACTTACAGAGGAACCACATGAGGAAGAAGGGCTTCAGTCAGGGTCCTGCTTCCTAGTCACTATCCCAAGACTGCCTGCCTCTGCCACACTCTCCAGTGAGGTCCAGCCAACCTACTCCAAGAGAAATTTATTAAGCATCTTGATTTTTGAGCACATTTCTTGAAATTCTCACCACCACCTCAAGTGCTTTCTTACACTGTTCTTCTCTATTGTGTTGGTACTCTTCCTCAGAGGAGGGTTGGTCATGAGGCATTTCCCATCTCAATTCACACACGGTGACTCTTGTGACAGAATGACCCCAGATATATCGGCCCTTTAGTCTTCTCTAGGAGAAGAGAGAAATGTGTTCTGCGATTCTTGTGATTCTAGTGGCTTGGTTGAAGGCCTTCCACGTGACACCTAAATTTTCTACCACTGAACCATGTCCCCAGCCCTTCCATGTGGGTTCTCAGAAAAAGGCTAGAAGGCCAAGTATTACAATACCCTGAATAATATTCACAGGGCAGTAACAGGGCTCTTTTTTGCATATTCTTCCAGAAGTCACAAGTATTCATAATAGAGTACAATTTAATGAAAGCATTTCTACCTAGAACGGTAACAAAGAGAAGTACCGTGTGGTGAACAATTTTTCAGTTGGGTAATGGAGAGATGTCACCATTTCAAAAGATTTTTCTTTTCCTGAAAGCAATAAAAAGAAAGAAGGAAAGAAAGAAAAACCAAATGCCTATCCAAAGACTTCTGTCTTTTGAATTTTGTTGTAATAATTCCTAAGCAGTTTTTGCAACTGGTGCAAATATAAAACTTTAATAAGCACTTTGAATAAATGTCCTCCATATGGCTCAAAATTAAAAAATGGAAACCATATACAGGAAACTGACACCATAAAACAAAATACTCAGGTGTTCCATAAGCATCTTGATTCTTGATTTTTAAGAATACTAATGTAAGCTCCAAATGTAAATTGACTTTTCACCTGTTTACTGATTTATAATTGATGAGTATATAAAAAAATTACAAATGAAAAGTACTTCAATAAGCAATGGAATTTCAGTATTTCCTCCAAGCAGCAGATCTGCCTCCCTAAACTTGTTCAGCTATTAAAATTACCTGACATTTCTTAAAAGTCAAAACCAACTAGATGTCCCTGGAAGACAAGAAAAGCTACTTCGACATTGAAAACCCAAAAAAATCCATCAAAGGATCATTGAAAATGGACTCAGTTCAGAGTGACTCCTCAGCTCCCTGTTCCAGGGTTCATGACAATGAGCATCTTCATAATTGTGCGCGCGCATGTGCGTGTGTGTATTTTGGGTCATTCCATTGTGCCTGTCTGAGTAAGTTTGCTTTTTGTGCGTAGGTACCAGTCAGATGACTATACCTTCAGTTTCATGATGGATGGTAGGAACCCAGGACCTGAGAACCCAAGAATCATTAACCCTCAAACTAGCTATGTCAGTGACCATTGCAAACTTCTTCTGAATTAATGTTGCAAATACAAAAACCGGAAGGACCAGAGGGGCCAAGTTAAGCAGACCAAATTCATTTGCTTTAGGTTTCATTCCAGTGAAAGTCTTTGAACTTTGGTTCCTGCTTAAGGAAGAAAAAGAAAATGTGTAGTTTTGAATTTACAGCTCACAAGGAAAGGTTACTTTACATAATTCTGTGAACAATCCATTATAACCAAAAAAGATCGCTTTGGATTATTCCAACTTCTCACTGCTGTTCTTTATTAGGGGACAGAAACATGGAAACCTGGCTGAGCTGGGATCTCATGCCTTTTGACAGACAATGAGTTCATCCCAGCCACAGAGTCCTA
Organism: Lophiomys imhausi; assembly: GCA_907164525.1. NCBI lineage: Eukaryota > Metazoa > Chordata > Mammalia > Rodentia > Muridae > Lophiomys > Lophiomys imhausi. The sequence goes on from CAJQZJ010033053.1 coordinate 4,696,086, forward strand.
ATTCAATGAAGAGCAACATGACACTCTCCAGAAACCCCACAACAAATGTCCCCAAAGCTCCAATTAGTCTTGCCTTCAATTAAGGAAACACCCAAAACTTAAAAAAAAAAGGGGAGCTTTTCCCCTACTCTTTAAAGATGATTAGTTGGTAAGATTTTGAACTTGAGGCTAAGATGGAGTGTGGTTTCAGAAGAAGCAAACACTGTCTCTACAGACATAAGACATCATGAACATCTTTGTCCACTGGACACCCTCTTGAATAATGAACCCTGGACTTATGTTGGAGGAACTGAACTCCAGGTACTCCAGAGTTCCAATGCTGTTTTGCTTTTGGTCATTTAGATAGTCTCCACCCTGGCTTGTTTATTTGGATTACATACTGCCTTTCTCCTAAACCAAAACCAGACTGAAGGAACAGCTTCAGAGTAATGAGCCGAGGTGAGCCCTAGGCAGCAGCCGCCCTGGCTCCACATGTAAGCCGCCCTTGAAACACAATGGGAAGGAACACAGGCTATTCCGTGACAACTTGCCTCCATGTGAGTGACTTTCAATCATTCCAGGGGAAATAATTGTGGCAGTTGTGCCTCTGATGAAAACAGGGACCTTTGCAACAGACTTTCAGGTAGAAATTGAAGTAAGTTGGCTTTTCCTTGGCTTTTGCCAAGTATCTCTTAATGTTTTTACATGGACATCAAACAGGGATTGGAATTCTAGCTTCGTGACTGAGATCCTTGGCAAAATGGAGTAACAGAAGAACTGGTAAGCTTTCAGCTTGCCTGTGTTATTCTAGCACAAATGTAGCATCACCAACCTTTAAGAGACTCCATGGAAATGTGGATTCACCCTGTGCTGGGAAGGGGCTAAGGGCATCCTAAGACAATGTGAGGGTTAGGGTTTGTTAATGATAATGAAACACTATAGAAGCAGAAGATGCTGTATGGAGATGCCACAATTCTGACCTTCAGGATGCTAGTTTCTCAAACATTTACAGGAATGAGATGGAGATAGATCCTGGAGTCAAGTATGTATAGACCAGGACTGGCACTGGCTGAGGGAGGTCTGGCAGCAGCACCTCTCAGAGTCTGTATCGCATGGCTTTGCTGTGTGTCTACAGAAAGGACCAGCAGGCTGGGTTCCTAACTTATTTGAACAAATATGAGTTTTTCTCCCTGAAAACATTTTTCAGGAACAAAATCCCATGCAGCACACCCTGGGAAGCACACACTTGCTAAGTAGTTTAAAGTCTCTAAAGGTGAGTCACTTGAAGACTTTTTCTCTAGTGTTTTTATTCCTATACTGTCTGTTTGAGGTTAATTCAAAGAGAACTGAACTTTGTAATTTACAATGCAAAGAGCTTCTGGTTCCAATTGTAAATTAGTTGGTTTTAGGCAATTTGCTTATTTTTCCTCTATGTATGTATTTCAAGAGAAACTGATCTGTTTATTCCAGATTTGTACAGATATAGGAACACTGGTGAACTAATTATTTTTCAATATTTATTTATTACTTCAGGTTACATCTCCATCACAGTGTCCTCTTTCCACCCCTCCCAGTCCCGCCCTCCCACCCTCTACCTCCTATCCCTTCCATCCCACTCCTCTGGAGTGGAGTGTCCCTACATAACAGTCCCCCACCCCAGTTCAGCAGTCATATGAGGGCCAAGAACCTCCTCATGCACTGGGGGCCTACAAGGCAGCTCCACTAGGGCAAAGTGTCTCATTGATAGGAAACAAAGTCCATGTTCCTGTTCCCCTTGGTGCATTGGTGGTAGTATAGTTATACTGTACTATATGGCTAAAATCCAATTATAGTGATTAGATGCCATTTGCATACTTCTGAGTCCAGGTTAGCTCACTCAGGATGAGCTTCTCTAGTTCCTTCCATTTGGCTGCAAATTGCATGATTTTGTTGACTCTGATGGCTGAGTAGTATTCCATTTTGTAAATGTATCACAGTTTTGTTTTGTTTTTTTTATCCATTCCTCAGTTGAGGAACATCTGGGTTGTTTCCAGTTTCTAGCTATTACAAATAAGGCTGCTATGAAAATAGATGAGGAAACTTCCTTGTGATTTGGTGAGGAATCATTTGGATGCATACCCAGAAGTGGTATGGCTGGGTCTTGAGGTAGAACTATTCCAAGTTTTCTAAGATATCGCCAGACTGATTTCCATAGTGGTTGTACAAGCTTGCACTCCCACCAGCAATGGAGGAGTGTTCCCCTTTCTTCACAACCTCACCAGCATGTGCTGTCATTTGAGCTTTAAGCCATTCTGACAGGTGTGAGATGGACTCTCAGAGTCATTTTGAATTGCACTTCTCTGATGATTAAGGATGCTGAGCATTTCTTCAAGTGTCTCTCAGCCATTAAGGATTCCTCCTTTGTGAATTCTCTGTTTAGCCCTGTTCCCTATTTTTTTTTATAAATACTTTATTTTTTTTCTTCAAGTTACATCTCAGTAACAAACCCCTCCCTATTCCCCCTTCCTATCCCGCCCTTCCACCCTCTTCCCCCCAGAAGTTTCCCCTTTCAGTCCAACAGATGGTTCCTTCTCTTATAACAGTAAGTATTATACAAAACAATAGATATAAATATGCCACATTTATGAGAGTATATTGGCCCAGTATACCTTCCCAATGTTCAGTTTATACCTATTTGGCCCCTGACTTTAACATTCTACTATCTAACCAACTCCATGAGTTTAAAGGTCTATATGTGACTCAACATTCATACTATCTTGCAACACACTTTTAAGAGTATCTTCTTAGATCTATAACACCCTCTTGATTCCTAAACAGTTCAAAATTTAACTATGAGACTCTAGCTGTCTATTCTTCAACCACCTCAGAGACCTGAGAGGGATAAATATATTTGCTTATATAGGAAGTGCAGGGCCTGCAGCTTCCAAAACTAAGAAAGGACATACCAATGACTGCCTGGACAGTTCCCATTTTCTCTCCATGCATTCCAGCATCAATCTTCAGCCTTTGGGTCCTGTTTCTCTGACAGACATTTGTTGTAGAGCAGTGATTATGAAGGACTTACCTACCCTGTCTTGGCAGAGTTAGGCTGTCGACTTCCCTGCTACCAAGTTTTGTCCTTTTTGGACAGCAGTCTGTCTGCAGTTGGTGCAAGGGGTTTTTTCATGCCAAGAGAAAGGCTTGCCACTAATTCAACCATCTTACAGTGGAGGTTCTTCGATGCTTATCTTCTACTTGGAGTAGAATAGGGGGTGCTGTCAGGCGCTGATATGTCTCGATATCAAAAAAAAATCTTGATTTAAGATAACATCTTTGAATGCCATATTCTGCAGATCTCTAGGGGTTTTTGAAGATGCCCTATCCATCTCTTGTACTTAGATAAGCAAATGTTGCTTGTCTCTTAGCAACTTGATTACTGGGTAGTTTAGAGAATATCTGTGATAGACTGTCATAGTAGCTAACAAAGTGACATGTTTGCATGACTAGGAGTTTGTTTTAACTATCCTAGACCGTTTTAGACGGTTGGTATCAAGAGGTCAGAGCTTCACATTTTATTTTTAAGTATTTCTAGGTATGATACCATTGGGAAGCATTACCTTTAAATTTGTATCAATATACCAAGATCTATTCAATTGTGGTTAAATATACTCTTAATTATGTATCAATATACCAAGATCAATGCCTATTGAGCCCAATATAATCTTAATATTACATCCATATGCAAGGGTCAATACCATTGTGGCCAACTATAATCTTAATTTTGTATCAATATACAAAGATCAATACTGATGTAATCCAATACAATCTTATTTTTGCACAATAAACAATGGTCAATACCACTTTAGCCAAATAAACTACTAATTTTGTATCAATATACAAAGGTATAAGGGCATATTCAATAATCTGCCCCTTCTTCTTGGACCTTCCTGTGCTATGTCTATATCTCATTTTTCTCAAGCCCATGCACTCCTACATAGGAGAGGAAGAAGGATACAGAAAAGGAAAAGTAGGAATTCCCTGGGGCTAACCTCCAAAACCCATTAAGACAGGACCATTTATCAGCTTGTAGTCTCTTCCCCTACATAACAGAGTTTTCAGTTATCCTTCAAATAACCAAAAAGAAGGGCGGAGAAACACCCTCCCCACCCTGTGGGCATGGGACATCGCTCTCTTAAAGTGACTTCCTGCTGATTTGGGTCGTAGTAGACCTGTTTGGGGCCCCAACCCAAATGGGAAAAATGATTAAAAATGTTAGTACACTCCTTTTATGTTCAGTCCTTCTGTTCTCAGCTGTTTAGATGACCTAAGGGCTTTGTAGGCAGAAGCTGATCTTGCAGGTTTCACTGAGGTTCCTGTCGGGGCATTGTGTAGAACTGAGCGGTCCCAGTGACACTGGATTGCTGTGGTGGTTGCAGGCCCCCGATGGAGACAGATATTGAGGAAGTCTGCCAGGCAGAATCAACTGGGTCACTCGTCCTCCTTGGTGCCTGATTCTGCTCTCTGCTGAGGATTCCCCTGTCCAGCCGTCCCCGTGCTCCCCTAATGGACGCTTCGATTCTCCTGGAACGATAAGAACAGAGCCCTGCCCCAATCCCAACCCTGGGACAATTGCCCTCTTTTTTTTTTTCCTGGGGGCGGGGGGATGGGGGGGCTAGGTAGTACTTTTTCCTCTCTTTTTTTGTTGATATTCTTTGTTTTTGTGGGTTTGTGTGTTTGTTGGTCTTTTTTTTAGTATTCCCCCAGTAGCAATGAGACACCATTCACTGGCAGTACTGCCTTGTAGGCCCCCGGTGAATGAAGAGGCTCTTGGCCCTCATATGACTCCTGATCTGTGGTGAGAGAATGTTAGGCAGGGACACTCCACCCCAGAGGAACAAGACGGAGGGTCAGGGGGTAGAGCATGGGAGGGTGGGGCTGGGAAGCGGGAAAAGAGGACAATATGATAAGGACGTAACCTGAAGCAACAAACAAATAAATTTATTAACTAAAAAAAAAAAAAGGCAGGGGGCAGGGCTGAAACACTGTGAATGGAACAGAGGATACAGCCATTTGGCCTGGTTTTGCAGACCTCCAGGTGTAGAGAAGACGTGGAGCTAAGGTGAAATACAAGAGAATTGTGGTATTGGCCCATGCCTTTGACTTCAGCGGAGACGGGGGAGGGGGGGGAGACACCGTAGAGTTGGTGGTCTTATGTATTCTGGAGTCATACGGAGCGGGGTGGTGAGGGTGCATACTCTTGGTCCCACCATTCAAGAAGAGTACACCCTTGGTCCCAGCTCCCAGCACACTGGAGACAGAAACGGGCAGAGCCCAGAGCTCAGGGTCAGCCTGATGCAGGGCAAACTCTAAATAGAGAAAGACTTCGATCCAGGAGTGGTGGAACACATCTTTGATCCCTTCAGATGGGAAACACAGGTCCCTGATCCCAATAATTAGAGTTCAGAGACACACACATGGGATTTGGAGGGACCTAGGTTTGGAGACTACTTACAAAAGGCCGTCTCGATGCAGGCAGATTGTCCTTTGGGATCTCAAAATATATACACTAGAGCTGGTTTAGCTCCAAGGTGACAGATGATTTCTTCTTTAACCTGGATTGAAAGATAACGCTTTGTATGTTGTCAGAAGGCCAAATTTGCTTCAGGAGAAGTACTACCTGTTTCCTATTTTTGATTGGATTATTTGGTTTCTTGGCATTCAATTTCTTGAGCTGTTTGCAAATTTTGGATATTAGCCCTCTGTCAGATGTCGGGTTGGTGAAGATTTTTTTCCCAATCTGTTGGTTGCCATTTTGTTTGAATGACAGTGTCTTTGCCTTACAGAAGCTTTTCAGTTTCATGAGGTCCCATTTATTGATTGCTGGTCTTAGAGCCTGAGCTATTGCTGTTCTGTTCAGGAAGTTGTCACCTGTGCTGATGAGTTCTAGGGTTTTCCCCACATTCTCTTCTATACGGACTTTTTTTGTGTGTTTTCAGACAGGGTCTCAGTGTAGCTGATCATCCTGGAGCTTGTTATGTAGATTGGGCTGTCCTGGAACTCACAGAAACCCACCTGCCTCTGCTTCCCAAGTGCTGGGTGTGAAGGAGTTATGTCCCCACATCCTGCTTAAAGCACTTTTAAACTTAGTTTAGTTTTTGTGATTTATGGATCTCATTGTATCAACACAAAAATAAATAGATCTTGATTGAGATATAACTTGGATAAATGTTAAATACAAACAAACAAATAAATAAATAATACATCTTTATCTGCATTCATTTCCAGGGCATATAGCTTAGCCACCATTTCTATCATGCTGAAAAACACCAGAAGAAGAAAGAAAAAAAATGAAAGGAAGAAAGACTAATTTTGGTTCATGTTTTGGAGGCTTTGGTCATGGTTGGCTGCTTCCATTGCTGTGGGCCTGAGGTAAAGTTGGACTACCATGGAGGAAAGGTTGTCATAGAAGAAAACAGCTCAACTTATAGCATCTAGGAAGGGGAGATGTAGGGTGGGGGGAGGGGGGGGGGGGGAGAGAGAGACAGAGAAAGAGAAGACAAAGATTCCTTGGACAAAGATATAACCTTTCAGGCATGCCTCTATGTGATCTATTTCCTAAACTAGGGCACCTCCCAATGGTTAATGAGGTACTCTCATGACCTCTTACCTGTCTATAGCGCCACCATCTAGGGAAGATCTCCCCCCCCATCTAGGGACCAAACCTTCAATACATAAGCTCTTGAGGGGACATTTCATGTCCAGACCTCAGTAGTATAGGAGGAACATCTGCCTGTAAGGAACTCTGTGGTCTGTAGACAAAACACTTCCTTAACCCGTCTCAGGAATGCGCTTCCGGTGATGTCAATTCATCTCTGTGTCGTGTTTTTAAAATAACATTCAACTTTAAATTAAGGGTGGAAATGGCAGGTAGAGAACAAAAGATAACCATTCAAAAAACAGTGAAGTGGATAGTGTGCCAGGAGAAATTGGAGACTAGGAGGGAAAAGTCAGTGTCTTCCAATATTACATTCTCTCCCAGTTTGATCTTATTCAAGAGTCTCAAGGTAATGGGTCTTAAGGTAGATGTGGCCATCTTGTCACCCTTGCTGGGCTTCCTCTGTATCCCTAACAGTTGCCTCCCAAGCACTTAAAGAATTTGGTCATGTGAACACTCTAGCAGACATGAAGATGGTAACCTTTCCTTCATGTTGTATCTAACTCTGCACTGCCCTTGAACTCTCATATCCTTAGAGTTGGTTCTTCTGATTATAATTAGTGTTCTTTGGGGACTAGACAAGGTGCTTCTATGTTGGTGCCTGGGCTTGCTGGATGATAAGAAAAAATATCTACTTATAACTTTGACAAATTAAAACTCACTAGTTTAAAGAGTACGTTAAGAGCATAATTAGTACACTCCACCTAACCTAAGGATGGCAAAGCTGTGCTCAAAGTTCATAATATACAGTAAGTGAGCTGGAGGCCATGTATATCAGTTCAGGAATGACAGTTAAACATTAAAATTTTTAGGGGAATTAATGAGCTAGTTGTTAAGCTCAGTAATTAAAATTTCTACAAATATAATTTCATAAATTATTTTTATGTAAATGTAACAATACTTTTATGTAAAAGTAACAACTACTCAAAGCTAATCTCTTTCCAATTATTTTACTGTCTATGATTTTGAATTCATTTGCATCTATTCTATTTGCACACAGGAAATATCACACTGAACCACTCTGTACATCTTCCAAGCTCCATACTTGAGACCCTATGTTGATAGCTTCAAACTGCCTAGAGAGGGAGTGTTTTCACCCAGAAACTGGTAAAAATTAAAGTCAAGGCTATATTTTCCGTAGAGAGTGAGAAGCTAACTTCCAATATTCCATTCCTACAAAAGCCTTACGAAGGATATGTACTCATAGCTCCCATTAAACAGATAAAGGACTCAATAAGGCTTAATGACATATCCAAAGTCACAGAGCCAGTCAGCAACAAGCTGGTATCTGAACATTGACAGTCCAGTTATAGGATCTTGTATTTCCTAATGATTATATGGAAGAGCATTGGCCAAGACAAAACAGAAAACAAGATATATATATATATTTATATATACATACATAATTTATATTCATATACATTAATTATAATAAATTAATAATATATTTGTAAAAATAATTAATTAAATTGTTTAACAGTATTTATATAATTGTTAATTGATTCGTTTTGGTTGTTAATCCTTAACCCACCATTATAAATGAGTACACACAGACACCACATGGATTTTTAACAAGCCTTGGCTTAAATTGAGCAATCTTGGCCCACCTAAGCTAGTTCTTAATTCTATTACCCAAATATGGCCCCATATATACATACATCCCCTTGGACTGCTATTCTCCATGCCATGCTGATGTTCCTGGCCCTGTGGAATTAAGTTCTTTTTTCTAACCCTTGGTGTGTGTCCTCCTTCTTCTTGCTCCTGGCTGGAATGAATGAATCCTGGCACCACCTGAAACTTCTAGCATTCTCAATTACTTCCATTTGCTTCTGTGTCTCCCTGCGGAAAAACAAGATTCTCTCTCTAAAGTGCAGAGTTCCTGTTCTAATCTCAGGAAGTCCCACCTTCCTATACTCTTTCTGCCCAGCTAATTGGCCATCAACGACTTTTATTAACCTATCAAGAGAATGCCTCAGAAGGAGTGGTAACCAGATCTCAGCATTGAAATGAGCCTATCAGAAGCAATGCTATTAGACTTTCCTTTACATATGTATGTATGTATGTATGTATGTATGTATGTATGTATGTATGTATTTAAGGTACTTAATTTCCTCCCAGATGGAAAGAAAGACATGTCTACAATAAAGTAATGGCAGTTAAAGGCAGTAAGTAGTCAGATCTCCAGTGGTTGACAGTGAATGGCTGGTAGGTAAATGGATGCATTTCATTCCTAAGAAAAGCTAACCCTGAGGCCAGGGACTCTGTCTAAGTGACTGCCGAGCTCCCTCCAAATCCAGCCATACCATGATTTAGCTTTCACACTTGTTCCATCCTGCTGCCATTTGTAACAGTTGAATTGGGGTCTATAGCAAATTACCACAAGGTCAGAGCTTCAAGCACAGATGTTTGTCTCAGCAGCGTGGAGGACAGTTTTAGTTTCACTGAGTAGAAATTCAGGTGTTGTTACATCTCTCTGAAGGATCTGCCAGGAGAAGGTGTCCTCTTCCTCCTGAATTTTCTGGCAGCTTCCAACAGTCCTTGGCTTGTGAACACATCTTTCTCTGTTCTGTGTTCGCTTGCTCTCTTCTCTTGTGTGTCCATGTTCAATCTCCATGTGCTTTTATGCCCTTATAATATTTGCAGTGGCATTTAGGATCCACTTCAAATTCAAAGACAGGCTCTTCAAGATCCTTGATTACATCTTTTGTCATATAGGTCCATATTTGCAGGTTCCAAGAATCTCAGTATGAACAAATCTTTGGAATCACCACTTAGCCCACTACAGCCCGAATCATCAGCAAGCAGAAACATATTCCATGCTGAAAGTTAGGTCTCAGGCAGGATTTCTGTCAACAAGAAGCCCCCAGCCTTTATAGAGGGAGATAAAACTCACACCAAGATAGAATTCCTACCAAGTAGTCCATTGCTAGGAACACAAGAAGGTACACCACTTTAGAAAACATCATGACAATTTCTCAAGAAAGTTAGACATAGACTGACCATACGACCCAGCAATTCCATTCCTAGGAAGCTGAACTTATGTTTGTGGGGAGCAGATGAAGCCCTGAGTGAGTGAAGTCCCTAGCCAAATATGTATGATTGCTGAGGACATGGCCATGTCACGGACCTAGCCTCAGACCCACAAGAAATGTCAAAGGCTTCCCACCAGGGTGAGACTGCCAAAGGGAATGGCACAGCCTTCCTTTGGTCCATGTGTGGATGTTGACAGTGGGTGCAGAAAAATGTCCAGCATACCTTCCTCCCCACCAGGGATGTCCACAGTCTGAAACTGCTTCCCCACAGGGACTGCTCCCCACTGAGACTAGATAACCCACCCATCCTTGTTTATCTGTATGGATTAACTGCACCCCCTGCTCAACTGGATACAGTAAACACACTGAGCTTCCAGGATGCTGCAGCCTCTCCATTAGAGCCCAGTCCATCCAATCCCAGCTTTTCTATGTGTCCCTGTGTTTATCTTTCCTTCATTCCTTTATTGGACCAGTCAGGTCGAGTCCAAGGAGCCATAGAGGACTCAGCGTATTGCATAAAAATACTCAAAGCATTATTGCTATAATAGCCAAAAAGTGGTTACAAACCAATGACCATCTGCTGGTGACTTCTCATGGCACAGTCTCAAGACATCTTCCATGGGCGTCCTCTCAGAAGAGTTGGCAGGTCTTTCAAGAGGTTTATAATCTCTTACAGGCAGTTGTCTGAAAGAAAACTTTCCAGAGTTTTGGCTTATCAAGGGACCAATCTAGCAATTATTTGAGTGTTCCATATAAGACTTTTAAAAACTTTTATTTGTGTTTAATGAATCATCTTTTCTGTTTTATCTGGGAGAGAGAGAATTAGACAAGAGACCATATGTATGATCATATACAATTGAGACCTCAGTAGAAGGGTCGATGTGGTTATTGATTCACTGAACATAAAATACTGAGTTCCTCCAGAAGACAGTCTTTAGCCTTGTGCCTTTTCTGGGTGGAATTTTCATGTAGATAATTTCTAAACAGAAACAGAAGTGCCATAGTCTTATTTTGCCTGCTAAGGTGACAGAGGAACGGCACCAGAGACAAACTCTGGGATTTTTTTTTTTCTTTCAGAGAACTACTGGTGATATGTTCTAAATCTCTGAAAGGCCATAAGACAGACTTTAGCGACGACACACCTGCCACTAAACTGCAGTCTAGCAGGGCTATAGATTTATTGGATCTTAGGTCATGTGATATAATGATGTGAAAACCATCACGTAGGGGAAGTCAGTTTGTTACACATGTTCTATTAATAATCTCTCTGGGCCCCCCAAAATACAGTGGTAACTTATTTATAAGGTTGATGACGGGTAGCATGACCTATGGACTGCTGGGACACAGAATGTGATGTCCATCAATAATTGGGGTAATGATTGCTGTCATTCTCTAAGTATAAAGAAAAATATGTGGGAAGATAAACAGCCAATAATCATGTGAAAGAGCAACTTAGTGTTTTCAGTTGGGGTCAGTTAAGGATGAATTCAACCACAATGAGATCCTTTATGTTTTCTAGTCATTCTGGCACAGTTCAAAGCATGAAGCGAATCTGCATTGGTTGTATAGTGGTGAGCATACCTACCTTCCAAAGTGTGAAGCGAGAGGATTCCCCTGCACTACTAATGTGGGTATACCTGCACAATCAGTTTGAAGAGGAGTTTCACATTAGCCCTACATACTCTGTCATCCAGCAATTCCTCTCCTAGGCAACTACCATAGAGAGATGGGGTGTGTGATGCGTTCAGGGCCATACAGAGGGAAGGTGACCTTTCTGTTTAAAACAATAATTGTCCATCTGCACAACACTGGATATATAAATGGGATATATACACATGAAAGAATACTATGCAGCAGTAAAAACACTAACTATAGCTTTGGAAACATGGATAACCCTTAGAAACACAGCACTACAAACAGTACAGAAGAGGCCAAACACTTGGTCTCTGATTTCAAAAGAGGCAAAAATCTACCCTACTTCATTTGGAGACACATAAAAAGCAACACAAAGGCCCTGAACAACGGGGTTGGGAGGCGTACGGCATGGTGTTAATCAAGCCACCAATGGCCTCTTCTTTGTTTAAATATTTTCAAGTCTGGATGTATCAGTGATCAGATAATTTCAAAACGTGTTTCACCACAAATAGATGATGATTATGCGGAGGCAAGAGGGGGAAGAAACCACTTCATTGAGAGGATAAGCTACCTGAGAAGTGGGTTGTTGGGCTTTGTGGGTGGTGACGGGGAAGAGCCAGATCTGAACTCCAAGGGTACAAGCCTGAGTGACAAGGAGAGAAGCAGTAGAAGACCGACGTGGCTGGAATGACCAGCGCAAGTAGGAGGGAGGACAGGCGAAGCCTCAAAGACCATCACAAGAGACTTACGCTCTCAGAGGCAGGATTGAAATGAAGAACAAGGACATGACATATTTTTAAGGGACTGAGATGCTCAAACAACAAAGAAATGGGTAAATAAGCCGCAGCACATCCTGCACTTGACCATACTGGGCTCTTAAAAAGTATTTGGAGAACAAATGAGTACAATAGACAATTCTGGAATCACTAACAGTTGTAACCTATAAGAATACCCAGTATGCATTGTACAGGTCAGGCGGAAATCTTCAGCTAAAAAATTAGGGGTAATGTATGGTCCTAATTTTTTACAGATAGAAAACTCAACAAACGTACAGAGATGATAGATAGATAATAAAGAGGTAAGGTGAGAAAGATAGTATACAAATAATAGACAAATGTTCACTAGATAGATGATAGATAATAGAAAATAAATGAAACCCATAAGGAAATACCACCATACACAAAATTATTTTAAGTTGCTAAGTTACAAGTGTATTTGATTTTATTTTTTGTATTTTTGTGTATTTCTAAACTTTATGTAAAAACAATGTATTCCTTTTATATGGGAACAAAACAGTAAGTGCAATTTCTCTAAAAACTTTTCACAACCACATTGTATTCTTCACATTTTCTATGACAAATGTAAAGAACTAAGTTATCCCATTATAATTATTAGTTTCTTTCTGGATTCCAGGGGAAATGGATGGTATTTACTTTTCACTGGCTGGATTTGTGGTGAGCAGCCTGCAGCCCATCAGGGTAGCTGTCACCCAGTAGTTCAATAACCCTGCTGGAGTTACCACAGAAGGATTTCTAATGGGATCATGGAAACAATTTGGCTGATAGAAAACAAATGATTAAAAAGTCATTGCATTATGCACCCAGGCAGGAGAAGAGTTGCCTGATTTAACCACGGGAGTCACTAGAAAAGATGGAGATAATTACAGCAAAAATGGGTACTTGAAATGAGACAATCATTTAATTTTAATGATACCTGAGAGAAAATTCAGAGTGCAGGGTGCATCTACCAGAATCGTGTAAAATAGCTTATTAGCACCTTCATTGGACCCAGGTGGCTGCACTTAGATGCCCAGTCCTCCTCCTGGGCAATCCTTGCTAATTTGATTTTGGTGTCTGGGCCTGATGTCCTCAAGTGCCTGAGGACCACTTGTGTATAGCAGAAGATAGGTTTCCCAAGAGACACATTTTCTTTTAAGTTCCTACAGGACTCAATTTGTAGCAGGATTTCCACCATCAGTAGCCAAGAACATCTTGAGTTGGCAGAAAAAGGAAAAAAAAAAAGGTGATGGAACATGTGGATGGATAGATGGCAAGCAAGCAAAAGTTCTTCAGCTTACCAAAAGTAAGATATCCACAAAACATCTGACTGTCTCTCAGAAAACATGCCCTTCCTCCCCCCCAAAGAGTCCACACTGTTCTAAGGACCTGAGGAGACCTTTGTACAACTTGATCTTCCAATACAAGTGTCTGATTCAAGCAAGAGAGGCTGTAGAAGAGTGAGGTCCTGTACCACATGCCAACTTCATAAGTGAACTCGCTGCATCAAGAAGCAAATAGCTGGGAATTAGAGTAATGATCCAGCCATTAAGAGAGCATACTGCTCTTGCAGAAGAGCCACACATATTCTATTCCCACCACCCACGCCAGGCAGTACACACTCCCCTGTAACTCCAGTTGCAGGGGGAATCCCATATCTTTAGCCTCAGTACCTGCACATACACGCACAAATATACACATAATTAAAATTATTTTAAAGAAAGAAGGGCTGGGGAGATGGCTCAGCCATTAAAGGCTAGGCTCACAACCAAAAAAATATAAAGAAACAAATAGTCCAGGAGGGAAGGCGAGTCTTATGTGAATGTTCTGTGGGACTAGAGCCTGCGGAAAGTGGAACAGTAGGAAGAGGCACCTCATCCTGGCCTACATAACAGGAAGGAAAGGTGGTCAAACCCACCTTCTGCAGAAAAGAGGCAACTTAACTCCCAAAGAAGTTGGGTGGAGAAAAGGAAGCAGGGGGTGACCATGACAGCACCCACAAACACATTTCACAGATAAGCTCCATACTAAAGCAGCTGGCCCCCCAACCGTGAATGTCATGCAAATTACCCAAGAACATCATGCCTGACATCCCTCTGAGGTTGACTGCAAAGGTCTTTTTTTTTTTCTTTTACAAAATTAAAATTAAAAAAAAGAAATCTTAATAAAGAAAAAAGATCCTACTCTGTGTACCCTGGATTCTTCCATCTATAACAAAATTTTTTTTAACTTTTCCATAATTTATGATCTTGGCTTTTGGGAAAAGGATTGATTGGTTATTTATTTGTTTGTTTGTTTATCTATCTATTTATTCTCTCATATATTGCATCCTGACTATAGTTTCCCCTCTCTCCACTGTCTCCTTAGGTCTTTATCTGAGTTTCCAGCAAAAAGTGAAATCATCTCACTTCCCCCCCCCCCCCCGGAGTACAAGATTTCTTACTGTTGTGGTTCATTGAAAGAGTCAGTAATAAGCTTTTATAAACAACTCACTGTTTTGAAAAGGGAGACAGTAAGAGTTTCTTCCTGCAGAGAAGGAGGTTGAGTCTTTGGATATCATGATCACAGACTAGAACTCCAGGAATTATCCATTCTGACCACCACGTTCCCCATCATGGTTCCCCAGGAAGTCAAACTCTTTTTTTTTGTTTTGTTTTTTTGTTTGTTTGTTTTTTGAGACAGGGTTTCTCTATGTAGCCCTGGCTGTCCTGAACTCACTTTATAGAACAGGCTGGCCTTGAACTCACAGAGATCCGCCTGCCTCTGCCTCCCAAGTGCTGGGATTAAAGGCCTGGGCCACTACCGCCTGGCGAAAGTCAAACTCTTAAGAACAGGTGAGCTAGTCAAGACCCCACTTTATGCAGCTCCCTGATATTCTAGTACTGGCCTTGTTTGGCCTTGAAAACTTAAATAGGGCTCCCTTTTTTCTCTCCCAGTTCCCTCTGAAGTGTAAAGATTGTTCATATGTGATTACAAGAAGAAAGGAATGAAGGGGGAAAGGAGAGAGGTAGAGAGTGAGAGAAACAGAGGATTATAAATTCTACAAAGTTACTGTCCTCTAGTTTACCCATTCACTTGCTGGATTAAAATAAGATGTATTGGAAATAACTACCTGCTATAATGGCAAAAAACCCTCCACATTTAGAGACAATTTATATTAAGTTTTCATTTGTATTAAAATCAAAGTAGATACTCCTGGTGGATGGAAGCTTTCCTCCACGTGGCCATTCAGGAGACAGGCTCTTTCTTCTGGCTCTGCTTTTAGAATTCAACTGTTTTCAACTCGTAGTTCACAAGGTGTATGTGTAGTAGATGGCTTTTTATTTTTGATTTATTCTACTCTTTTATTTTACAGTTCTTAAACCTCTACTTCCCTTCCATAGGAAAGAAAGGTTAGAGGGGAAAGGGATATAGGTGTCTTTTAATTACTTTCTGTTGATTAGGGTCATTGGGTTCTTTGGGGCAATACCAAACTCAATTGTCAGGGTATCCAGTAGTCCAGCAAACCACCAACAGCAACAGCAAACCAGCAAACCTGCAGCAGTGTAGGGGAGCACCAGCAGGGAGAACAGCAACCTCTTCCTCTTTCAGAGCGCTCCCCCTTCTTCTCTAGGCTCTGGCCTTTATCCCCTTCTCCATTCAACTTTCTGTATCTGACTAAACCACGCCCCTGCTAGAGCATGAGAGACAGTAATAGTTAACAGCTGTGGACAAACTGAAGCAGCTCCATGTCCTACACCTGGGATTATAACAAAAACATTCACATAACTGGGTTTCTTAAGAAACAAAAATTCTTACCACAAGTATATGTGGATGTTGACCCCAAATGCACCTGTGTTAAAGGCTATGTCTTCAGGATGGCTTCCCTGGAGACAGTGGGATGTTTGGAAGCTGGGGCCTTGCAAAGGTGTGCTCCAGTAAGTCATTCTTGTGGGGCTCCCTGGCAGTCCCTCAGGATGGTGGCCTCAACTCGTGGAAACAGCCTTCAAGTAAGTAGGGCCTTTCCAGCATAGAGAAAGTTGAAGTATGGCAGGAAAAGCAGAGACTGATATGTTCACTATTGGAAGCTGGCTCTGAAGTGTTCTCCAGCCCTGCTTGGGACTTAGTGAACAAAGTTCTTCATCCCATTCCTCACCACAGCAGCAAAGCAGATAGAATTTTAAATGTGACAAATACCCTTTAGGTAGAACAAAGGCTGACAAGTTGAATTCTCAGTGATCCTCCATGATTGAAAATTACAAATCAAAGCCTGAACCTTCTGTACTATCATGGAATTGTTCTCCATATCTTCCATGGTCCTCAGCCAAGATGAAATAAAAAATAAATAAAAACTATTTACCTATATGGTAAATTTTTGGAAATATTGTAAAAGGGAATCAGATAGTTCTTTACTGGCTTGAAGCATATAGGTTTCTCAGTTACTGAGTAAAGATACAGACCTGCATTCAATCTCCTATAACAAAAACAAAGTGTTTTTTTGTTATTGTTTATTTGTTTGTTGAACCCAGGCTTCACAGCACTAGGCTGCTGGGGCAGAAGGATTACCACAAACTTGAGGCCTAGTGAGATTTAGGATAGCCTTAGCTACAGTTTGATATTTGGTCTCAAAAATTAAATAAATAATAGATAGATAGATAGATAGATAGATAGATAGATAGATAGATAGATAGATAGATAGATGATAAACAAACAAGGCACCTGAACAAAACATGAAAAGCTCTGAGGAACAGAGTTATAATTATGAACCCATGATGACCTGTGCTCTAAATGCCTTTACAAACACACATGTATCTTATCAGTTTCCCAGCTCTCTCTCAGCCCAGGTAAGCTGATGACTGAGATCAACTACCATGATGCTTAGGGCAGGTGAAGAATGCTGGCAATGAGTTAAAACTCACCACATGCGGAAGACGGAAACCACAGTCTACACCGAGTCGCCCTGAAAATTAACAGTTGACAGTGTGATGACGGATGTGACTTTTCCAAATATTTTAATTATCTTCCTCCCACATAATTAGGATTACAAAGCAACACCAATGGAAGCCAGGCACACATTTATTAAGTGACCCATGGTGAGTCATATTTCAGTTTGGAATCCGGTGGCATCTGAGAACAAGCAAAGAGAGAGATGTGTCTTGCTTCTGGGATCACTTAATAAAAAAAAAAAAAATCATTGCTTAAAATTCATTCATGAGCAAACAGTTTGTGTTCTTGTCTGTTACAGCTCTAGCCAAGTGCCTGGAACAGCTTGGGAAGGTGACAGATCTCTGTCTCAGTTTTGGAGACTTTCGAGTATGGTTACCTGGATCCAATGAACCTGGTGTGAGACAAGGTGCTGTGGTGAGGGGAGCTTGACAGAGCACGGTTGTTCTGCTTGTGGCAGCCATGAAGTACAGAGTGACAAACAAAAATGAACAGACAAAACAAGGAACAACTTCCCAGGGCATGCTCCTCTTGCCCCTAGTCAGGCCCGTCTCATTCTGTACCATCTCTGGTACTGCCACCATACCAGGAATACACCAAAGAGGCCAAAGTTCCCAGGATCCGTTTACTTCCTGTTGTAGTTTGAATGTGAAAGGTCCCCCCATAAGCTGTGTTTGAACACTTGGTCTCTCATTGGGGACACTGTTTGAGATGAAGCCTCCTGGGAGAAGTGTGTCACCCGGGTGAGTCATGAGGTTTTATACCCTGCTCCTATTTCCTGTTGACTCCACTTCTTGACTATTAATGCTTTGTTAACAGCTGACCACCCCCACTGGCCACCAAGTGTTTCCCAAAACTGATGGGTCATGGTGTCTCATTCAACTGTAGGCCATGTAAACCTTTCCTCCCTTAAGGTGCTCCTTGACAAATTTTTTGTCAGTGTAAGAGTTGTATTAGTTTCCCCAAAGCCCATCAGCTGACAACCAAGCCTTTGTCATGAGCTCCTTGGAGACATTTTAGGTACATACCATCACAGTGGAAAAGGTCACATTGAGGGGTACTGCTCTGAGTCAGTAGCCAGTGGTCATTTCAAGTGGGAAGGGCCAGTGAAGACTCAAGGCTGTTGTGGGAGGGTGGGGTGAGGCAAGATTCTCAGCCATTCTTTTTTTTGGAAATGGGCCTTATTGGGACAGCTGGTAGAACACAAGGAGGCCTGAACTCCAGCACCCCATTATCATGAGTCCCCACAAACTTCCTGAATCTGGTGGCTGCAGTGTGACTGTGTGAGAGAATGACTTTGCTGTAGGCAATGTATTCAGGAAGAGGTGGCAGATGTCCGGTCCGAAAGAAACTGCATTTCCCCAAATTCTGATGGTTAGACAAAAGCCAGCATTCCTTGGGGACTTGTGGAGCAGGTTCCCCTCCACCAAAAGAAGCCACTGGCAGAAGAGATGAACAGCTACCTGAGGTGCCAATTAGCATACCAAAATGCATGCTGGCCTCCAGACTCCCTCAGTATGGGAAAGTAGCAGTCACACATTCCAGAGTCCAAGTTAGAGTCTTGGCTCTTCACACCTCCTCCTCTACCCTAAACCCCCTCTTGTTACAGGCTGACATTTTGGTTATGCCCACCCTTTTGTCTTCCTTTCTCAGTCTCTCTCTCTCTCTCTCTCTCTCTCTCTCTCTCTCTCTCTCTCTCCCTCCCTCCCTCCCTTCCTCCCTCCCCCCTCTCCCTCCCTGTTTTCCATGATATCCCTCTCCCTGTCCCTGATCTGCTCCTGCTTCTGTCCTAGTCATGATGAGTCTACTACTTTCTCTCTTCCAGATGTCTCTAGCTGTTCTCATATTCTCTCTCTCTCTCTCTCTATATATATATATATATATATATATATATACACACACACACATATATATATATATATCCAATAAAAACCTTCTCCTCAACCACACCATGGAGGGGTCATGTGACCAGCTTGTACACCTTTGGGTCAGTCACTCACTCGTGGAGGGTTCTCCAAAAAGTCATGTCAGAGCTTTCATTTTTCTGTAAGCTTGCTTTTGTTTGAAAACCTTTACATTCACTTTAAACAGGGGGGACTAGTATGTTGTACAGTGACTAGAGAATCCAAGAGACTGGGCTGTCCTAGAAATGTCAGGGTGTCACCTGCTCGCTCCAGTGAGGGAGAAAGTACCAGGTGAGATGTTCGTTTGGCCTTTTCAGAGCCCCTGGGCCTCTCCACTTGATTCTAGGGTTTTGGTTTTTTCCCCCCTCAACAATGGAGTGCCTGCCCAGATGATGGACGTACGTTTGTTATTAGCAAGGGCTTCTCTAAGGCTTGGGTTTTTATCCTGTGCTTAACATAACCTAAGACATAAAATGCCAAGCACCTGCCCACTGGGTTTCCTTGCCAGGAGAACACAATTGTTATACACTGACATGTTGTCACCAGCTGACATCTGTGAACTCTGTGTGTTCGGTGGCATCTCTTCCAGAAGTCAGTGTTTCTGAAGGACAAGGACAGATGGAGCTAGGATCCCAAAGGTCACAAAGGAAAACAATTTATCTCATGAACATAGATAGATACCCACCATGCTGGAGTCACCGGCAGTGTCTTCTCTAAATCCACAGCCCTCCACGACGGTGGTGTTGGAGACAGAGCCTTGCAAAGTGAACAGATCATGACAACTGACCCCTTATGAACAGGATCAATGCCCTCACAAAAGCTGCTGTGCAAAGCTCTCCTCCTCCTGAGCTCCATGCAAAGACACAGCAGTTCTCTGACTGACTCTGAACCTGACAGTCAGCCCTTGGCATTGAGCAGAAGCCATGATGAGATAATTATCATCAGGCAGACACCATGCTGAATGACATGCTCTGACTCTAAGGAAGGAACTTTGTTTTAAGGAAAAAAATTCCAAATCAACTATTACAGAAACTCAGTAGCATAAAGTCACAATCATACTACTTGGTAAATTTTTATAATCTCCATATACTAAAACTACAATCAAGGAAGAACGTGTTCAGCTCCCAGAAGTCTCCTTGCTCCTTCCAACCCTCAGCCAAGACTTGCAGTTACCTGATTTTAAACAAAGCTTGGCTTTGCCAAACAATGTTCCACTTTTTCTTCTCTCTGTGTTTGCGGTGTAGGGACCAAACTTCGGTCTTTGTGCATGCTAGGCTACGTGAAGTATGAGCTGCATTAAGCTCCAACCTGGCCAACTTTGAATAAATGCTATTTTGTGTAGAACCATGCACTCACAGGATCACGAGGCCCTTGGGTGGTCTCTGTGCACTGCCAACTGGTTTGGGGTCTCTGCAGTGTTGTCACTGGTTAACGAGCAGGGGCCAGCGTGGCATCGCTGGGTGGCCAGTGAGTCCAAGTGGAGATGGAGCAGGGGCTGCTGAGTACGGTTGCCAGCAGGGGGAGCCTGGGGGGATTCCTCCTTTTGGTAAATCAAACCCAACATGGAGACGTTGTGTCTTATGTCAACCCTTTGTGAGTGTTGTTTGAAACACAAACATGAGTGGAGTTGTGGTGCAGTGAGATTTAGCCATGCATCCATTCTGAATTTAAATGTTTCTTAGAAGTCCAGTGTCCAAGTCTTTGATAGGAGGCCTTCACGTAGACCTCTGGAATTTCCTGTGGTGCGGCTGCCGCTGGGGTCGCCCAGTTACAGCAGTACAGCCCACTCTCGGTGGAGGGGGTCACATGGAACTACTCCTTGTGTTTGCGTAACACAGATCTTCACAGAGTTCACAACAGATGTACTCGCATCTAAGTCAGCTGAAGCATCCCTCTTTCCTTTTGTAGTTTGAGCCCCTAGAGATCCGATTAGCTGGTGGTCGTAGACAACCTAATCTCCACAACCCTGACGGCTCCCTGCGGTTCTAAACTCCGTTCTTCACCGACCCTTTCCTCACACCGTGTCCCTTTTGCTTGACTTCTATTTTCCCTCCTTTCTTTTTAGATCTTGTGCTTTTATTACTCGTAAGGGTTCCAGTTGTGTTGCATGGGCAGTCATACGCACAACAGAGAGAAAGGAAAGTGAGATTACACAGGGAGAAAGAAAGGCAGGGGCGGCAAGAGGACTCATACGGACGTCACGCATGTCACAGGCCTCCCACCATGGAAAACAAGAAATATATTTTATTTTTCTTTTCAAAGAGACTTTGTGGAAGTCTCTTTAAAAGTGACTAGAAGAAATGACTAAGAGGTCTTTGTTTTGCTTTGTTTGTTTTTTATCAGTGGGGAAGAATGATGTAATTTAAAACTGTAGAATGTTGAATCAGAGGTTCTAGAACTCAAGGGTCAGCAGATGCAGCCTGTCTGTGATGGTTAATCTTATTTATAATCACATGGAAACGAACTTGGAGAATGTCCGGGAAGAAATTTCTAGACTGGGTTAATTGGCATGGAAGATTTATGCTAAATCTGTAACTCGTCCATGGACTGGGGTCCTGGGCTAAATAAAAAGGGCAAAGCGAGGTGAGCACCAGTCTCCAGCTATCTGTGCTTCCTGACTGGACACATGTTACCAGCCACCTCGGTCTATGGCCACGACTTCCTCATCATGGCAAACTACACCCTCACGTTGTAAGCAAAGCAAACCCTTCCTTCCTTATGTTGATTTTGTTGGTAATCTCATCAGGGCGACTGGAAAAGATTAGCAAACACATGCAGAGGTTTTATCTGTCAAAGTTTAAACACATGGTCCCTGTCAGGAAACCACATCTTTCGTCCTCCAATACAGTCTTCCTTCCCTTCATCGCTGTTCTTACAAATCAGAAAAGCAAATATATCAACTTCTTCCTAAACGCCCCGTTTAAGTGGCAAGCCCCGGCAAGTTGAGAAATTAAATACAGTGCTATTAGCAAAAGCACCCACCTGCCTCCATTAGCCCGGCCTTCAGAAAGCAAATACAAAGGAAACCTCGGCTTTACTACCTTAAATTAAGGGTGGCACACTTGGTGAAGGTTCCCTAGCTCACTTGTTTTGAAAGTGTTGAAACTTCTCCGGGGAATCCAAACTTTTTGTCTTTTTGTGGTTTGTTTGATATTCACTACCCTCTTTCATCCTCAATGGCCCCTTTCTCTCCCTCCCCCTACCCCACCCTCACACACCACCTCAGTCCCACATGAAACCTGAAGTCTCTGAAGGGGAAAACTATATCATCACCTCCAACACAGTTCCCATATGGAGTCTATAAAAAGGAAGGGTGAAGCTACAAGGCTGTATGCCCCACAGGCTGATGTGTGAACATGATTCTCCTCTTACATTTCCATTTCTGAGATGAGTTTAGCTTGCTAGGCTCAAGAATTTCTGCTCCTCTGGCTTCAAGAAGTGTTCGAGGCATGTCTTTTCCATTTCTTCAATTGCATTTCAAGAGCAACAAAATCCAGAAGTTTGAAAAGCTTTAAAAGCGTATTCCATCTGATCCCACACCTGCGGAATCCATGATACGATTTACCTTTGGGCCCTGGCCTAGTCCTGCTAATTTAGCTCTTCTTTTCTGTGTCCATAAATTATATTTAGATTTTTTTCTCACTTCCCCCTAACTTACTTAGTTTCCAGGATGGAAGAAATTTCATCTCGGGCTCTAATTACAACTCCAGCTCAATCTGTCATTTGTTTCCAAGATGTCTGAAGAGGTGTGTGTCTCAGTTTTTACTCCCACCCCCGCCCCCAACTAGCCTCTTGGAAGATAAGCAGAGATTTCCAGAAACTTCTGCCATTAGCCATAATTCACTCTGGGGCCTGAATATGTGCTCCTAAACTGTTATATAGCAGCAGGGAAGCACAAAAGGTAAAGCAGGTGATACACAGCCATCCTTCCCAGAATGACCCCTATGGTGCCTGGGGATGACTGCTTGTAATCCCAGCACCAGGGAGATAAAGACTCCTGGGCCCCTTGGCCAGACTGCCCAGCCCAACAAGTTTCAGATAAACTACTGAGATCTTGACTTGAGAAAACAAGGTAGCCACTGGTGAGATGGCCCACCAGGTAACAAGCCTGGATACCTGAGTTTGATCCTTGGAAACCATGTAGTCGTGGAAGGAGACAACCAACTGCAGAACATCATCTCTTGACTTCCATATGCATACCTTGGCACATGAACCTGCATGATGCACACACACACATGTGTATGCACACACATGAACACATATAATAGATCAATACATAAATGTAATTTAAAAAATAAAAACCATAAAAGAAACAAGATTGTCAGCTCCTGAGGAAGGACACCCCAGTTTGACCTCTGGCATCCATGTGCATGCGCTCACGTACATACACACACACACACACACACACACACACACACACACACACACACACACTTCTCTTGGCATTGGTTTTTGAAGCATCTTGCCTTTGGCTATAAAATGGCCACTGTTCAAGTAATGTTTTAAAGAAAGAAGCGGCTTACTTCTTTCCTTCAACAATCCTCATTGTTTGACCACTCATGTGCAGAGGAGCCAGGAAATCCTGGCTGCAGAGGGGAAGATTTGTCTGGCTCTCCTAATGGTTTGCCCGGTTACCGGAGCCTCACAGGGCATGCCAACAGCCACGCCACCAAAGGACCAGCCAGAAAAGGCCATGAAAAGAGAAAGGAGAAAGACACATGAAAGCAATTCTGTGCTAGTAAACTGTTTCATGACCTTCAGGGAGGTGGAAAGGCAAACAACTCCAAATATAACCTTAAAAGTGCTCTGAGAGAAACAAACTGCCCAGTGGGGGCCTTTGGAATTTTGTTCTGATGCAAAGTGTAGTTACACAAGGAGCTGATGATGAGTTACTGGAGCCCAGGCTGTGCTGGAGGGGCATAAACACTTGTGCTGCAAAATGAAGTTTGCAGTGGATCTATTGTGCATCTCGTGGGTTTGCCACACTCCAAGAGAGGTTTACTCTAATTTCAGAATCCCTCTACCTTTTATGCGCACACACAGAGTGTGGGATTGTGGGGATGGGAAGATGTCTGTAAGAATTTTAACATGTGTGAGAATCCCCCAAGAGGTATATCGCATTTAGAAGGCTTCACAATTTCATGAATCCACCTTCTGAGGAGCTGAGACTTTACAGAACACACTTGTGCACACTTCAAAGACAGAACACTGATCTCCAACAGGCATTGGAGAGCAGCAAGCTGTCTTTCCAAAATGCTCTTCCAGATTCTGGAGTTGCTCAGACACAGGAAAGCAACTGCCCGGGTGCTCGGCTGCGCTCTTACCCGGAGCTTTAGAAAAACAGTTTGTGTGAATAACGTTATAAGAAGTGGCCCTGGGGACAAATGTATTAATTAACTGGGTGAGTGTGGTCCTTGCTCAGTTTCTCCTAGTCAGATTTGGTGGAAAGAAAATCCAGCTGCAAGAGTTTAAACTACTTGGCTAGGGTGTTGCTCCATTGGTAAATTCATTTTCTTGCAAGAACAAAGAACTGAGTTTGACCCCAGAACTCATGTTTTAAAAGCCCAGTATGGTGATGTGCATTTGTAATGTTAGCACTGCTGAGGCAGAGACAGGAGGATCCCTAGGGTTCACAGGTCAGCCATAATAAAAGACCATACCTTTAAAAGAAAAAAGGCGGGCAATGCCTGAGGAATGACAAAGTTGTCCTCTTGCTTCCACATATGAGAGAATACACGTGCATGTATATCCACACATGTGTATATCCGCCAATATGGATGTGCATGTGCACACACATATACAAACACTCTAAAGTATGAGTGAGTTTATGGAGCATTATGAGCTGGGTAAGACAAGTGCCTAGAATAAGTTTCCTGAGTGACCATTGATTGCTGCTGCCCACTTAACCTAAATGATAAATAAGAACACTATTCACTCTTTCAGAATAGCATGTGTCACCCAGGAGCCCCAGTGCTTTCAGGCTGAGTTCTGTGGTCAACCCTGAAGAGATTTTGTTCTCTGAGCATCACTTGCTCCAACCTAACTGACACTCTGCCAACAGAGTGTACATGGACTCAAATGCAAAACAGAGACTTCACAACTGAGGATGAAGATCCAATTCAGGAAGTCAGAATGGCAAAGGGAGTTTATCTTTTCACTAGGTAGACTCAAGCTTAAAAAAAATCCGCAAATGGTTTCTGTCTGTTTGTTTTAATTCTTATTTTGTGTGCACTGGCTGGGATTCTTGTGGAGGTCAGAGGACAACTTGTGGGAATTGGTCCTCTTCTACCAAGTGGGTCCTGAGGAACAAACTCGGGTTGTGAGGTTTAGTGGCAGGTACCTTTACTCACTGTGCCATCTTACCAGCCCCATTAAGTTTTGTTTTTTGTTTTTCAAAAATGGATTAGACAAGATTGGGTGCATTCAGAGAGATGAGAGGATGGGGGGGGGGCTTTAATTAGGAAAAGGGAATTAAGATAAATACAGAAGAAAGAGGGTAAAATAATAGTGAGAATGTCTAAGACAGTTATAAGAAATCATATTATTATATAACCAAAAATATCTATAACATATGAAGTCTGTGTACACATATTCATAGATAATTTAAGTGGAAATTTCCCATCTGGGCTGACAATATCTCCCCGGCAAGAGCTAATCAAAACCCTATACCAGGAATTATGTTTGTTTTTGTTTTTTAATTGTTGGTCAAGGTTATCCAAGCAACTCCCAAAACATTACAGGCTGTTTATGTTCTCCTTGGTTGACTCCTAGAGATAGAAGCTAAGTCCCTTTTGCTGAAGATACTATATGTTTCAGACACAGGACCTGAAGAGCCTGAGCTGGCTCTGACCTGGTGTCTAGCTTCCTTGGGTACCAGAAGGTATCGCACAAGCTTCCAAAGAAGGGAAAGAGCCAAGAGTCTTGCCTAGCTATGATGCTATGAACCACAATGCCTGGTATGATGGCTCTAAGAGACCAGTAGTGACACACACAGGCGCCAGTGAATAGCTTCAATCCCGTGGCCACACAGACAGCCCTGGACAACCCGGAGGAACACAATTCAAACAGGAAGAAATGAAGGTGGGAAAGGGTCTAGTAAAAAGGGATTTAAGAAAAGGGGGGAGTAAGCAATGGTGAGAGTGAGAGAGGACGGGAGGTGAGACCAATCATGATTGCACACGAGTTGCAGACATTCAGAAAGAAAACAGCACAAATTGCTACAATTCTAATGGCCAGGTAGCATTCCCCTACATTGTTAACTTTTAAACGGCGTTATAGTCCCCAGTCTCCCTATGATGTTTAAAAGAAGATATTTGTACTGCAAGGAGAGACAGAAAGTGTGAGAATATATTTACATGTCATTGTGCTGGATAGCTTCTTGTCAACTTGACACAGGCTAGGGTCATCTGAGGAGAAGGAACCTCAGTTAAGAAAAAGCCTCCAAAAGATCTAGCTGTAGGTGAGCCTATAGGACATCTTCTTAACTGGTGATTGATGGGTGGTGCCATCCCTAGCCTAGTGGTCCTGGGTTCTATAAGAAAGCAGGCTGAGCAAACTGTGGGAAGCAAGCCAGTCAGCAGCACCCCTCTGTGGCCTTTGCATCTGCTCCTGCCTCTGACTCTGTTTGAGTTCCTGCCCTGACTTCCTTCAAAGATGGACTACAATGTGGAGGTATGAGCCAAATAAACCCTCAAACTCAACACACAAGAAAGAGTAGCCCTCCCACACACCAATAACTAGCACACTAAGATAAACACCAGAGGGAACTCACTTCCCGCTGTCAACCCTTATTTTTATTTTCTTGGGTGCCAGACAGTCATTTTAGGGTGATCCCATATTCTCCCATGATACCTTCCTCTGGCCACACTCTAGCTATTCCACATTTGGCCTGTGGTTGCAATTTTCGCTGCATTTTCCTGAGTCATGGAACCACCCTCGAAAGTGACAGCCTCAGTCTGATTGCTCCTGGGAGGCAGTGTGTGCTCACCCTCAGGTTTCAGGTGAGTTGGTTGCCCTGTGACCTAAATAAATGCTCTGAAAAGCTTAAGAGGAGAAAAAAGTTATTAATTTAGAGACTGACTCCATTTTACCCCATTGTTAGAATGATGCTCTTTCAGCCCTGGCATCCAGAGGTGAATCCAGATTTCCTGTGTCATTACTCTCAAACCATGTGAGTTCTAGAAAGTCACTTAGCTTTCCTGAGCTCTTGCTGGAGCTGGAGGGAGCCTTGACTGGCAGCAAAACCTTCACACACCCATGAGAGAAGCCACAGATGGATGCATTATTTTTCCTAGCATGGCTCGGCAGCCAGCTGGATAGAAAGCTGCTATATAGAAAAGAATGTAAACTCCAGCTCCGTGTAATGATTTCTACCCACCGTGGCTCTAGACTATCAGTACAGTGTGGCATCCTAGCTCACTCTATCTGTAGTCATTAGATGCTGGAGCCAGTTTCTGTTGAATGAGGGGCTGGCAATCCTGGATTTCTTCCCTTCTAATTGTCATCCTGATATCCATTTTCTTTCATGCTGAACTTATCCTTGGATGGCTCTACTCCTCTCTTGTAGTACTTCCTGTTCATGATAAGTGGAAACGTTGGAAACGTCTATAAGTTGCTCCTGCCAGAAAGTGTCTGTGTCTCTGTGATTCTCTTGCTCATAGTGTGGCTTGTTTTTATCTTGGGGGCAGCTATTGGGAAGTCAGGAGCCATAAAAGTCCTATCTTCCAGATTCATTTACTTCACTGCCTCTCTGAGCTGTTGTCACAAGGAAAACACCAAGAGGAGTCTTCCTTTTAACCCACCTTGAAGTTAAAAGGAGTTTTACCCACAAACCAGAAAGCGACTTCATGCACTTCCCAGATGGATGACTATTGCTTGGCGACACGCTCATGGCAGTGATGAATTCCTGGTCTGGCATTTTCTGCAAATCGCTTCCTGTGAGCATCCTGGGCTCGGGACAGTTTTGCCTCATGTCTGTCCAACTTCCCCTTTACGATTTATTTTTATGCCATGTTCCAGCCCTTCCCTTTTGTATTTAATGACTTTCCAGACTTCATGTTTAGCCAACGGAATTATCAGATAACCCAAGCCAACAACTTCATTGCTACGGACTCGAAGTCCTGCCATCACACTGGAAGACGCAGGATTGTACGGCCTCTCCTTTCTAGATTCCACCCAACAAAATGTGCAATCCAGTGGTTGTTAACCATCAGGAACCTGACTGGGCCAGGGCTTTCGACAGTGACTGCTTCTGGACATAGTTTTTCTACCTAGTGAAAGGGGGACCCTCCTGCTAAAGTTACTGCAGTAAAAGGAAGTTTTATTAAATGCTTTGACACTAGGTTTGGCTTTTCCTCTCCATCAGTCCAATATGTGCAGCTCATACAACATTTCATCTCTTTTGCTTTATATAACTTGTTTAAGATTTGTAAGTTCCTGGACCAAAATTTTGTGGCCTAAAAAAAACTAAACTTCCATCTTCTCTCTCTCTCTCTCTCTCTCTCTCTCTCTCTCTCTCTCTCTCTCTCTCTCTCTCCAAAATAAGAACCAGCGAGGCAAAGATGGCAGCTTTTCAGTGGTAGAGATCCCGCTAACATCCTCAGGAGGTTGTTTAAAATGGAAGAAATCAACCCATGAATCAGCAAGAGCTCATTTACTTCATTTTGACTTAGGATAAGGTACACATCCTAAGGCTTTAGGCCCTTCAGCACAGCCTCTTTAAGTAGGATATAACCAGAGAGAGAAAGGAACATCCAAGTTTACACAGACTTCCCAACCACAGTTCCAGAAGTGGAGTTGGCACTGTAGGGTGTGCAATTTCAACCTGAAGTAAAGACCAGAGCCCTGGGAAGAGGTGACTAGGAGGATAAAGAAGTGAAGAAAGAGACGAGACAGTAAAAATGGGGAAAAGGGAAGAAATACTTTCTGAGTACTTACCACGAGTCACATAATACAATGTATTGACATTTAGCTTCATGAGATGATTCCATCTGGACTTGAAAGCTGGACTTCCTAAGTCAGATTGTTCTTCATGTGTGCATGTACACCTGTGGGAGTGTATGTGTGTTTGCATATGTGTGGAGGCCAAGAGGACAGCCTTAGTCAAGAGGTCATCCTCAGAAACATCACCCACCTCCTTCGAAACACCTCCAAGACCTAGGCCTGGAGCTCACCAATCAAGCTAAACTGTCTGGTCAGCGAGCCTTGGGGACCCTCTGTCTCTGCCTCTCTGGGATGTGATTATAAGCCCAGCATTTTAAAATGGTTTCTGAGGACTGAACTCAGGTTCCCATGCCTGTGTAACATGTCACTGAATGAGCTATGTCCCCAGACATTCTAAATCAAATCTGGGCTCTACCTCTTCTGAGCTGTGATGAATTGGGCAAGCAACCAAATTTGCTCTCTGCCTCAGTTTCCTCACCTTACATGGTTTATGTGAGAATTAGATGAGACACTTCTGACAAAGAGCATAGAACAGTGCCTGATGCAGTAACAACATATTTCCCACTTTTAGTGATCATTAAATTCAGCTAACTAACACAGAATAGGGAGAGGAAGTTTTCTATATATGACATGGACTGATGATTTACTTCCTCAATATTTATTAAATACCTTTTAAATGTAATATTTTTATTGAGAATTTCATACACACAT
This sequence comes from Lophiomys imhausi, assembly GCA_907164525.1. Lineage (NCBI taxonomy): Eukaryota > Metazoa > Chordata > Mammalia > Rodentia > Muridae > Lophiomys > Lophiomys imhausi. Next base: position 4,725,682 of record CAJQZJ010033053.1, read on the forward strand.
AGAATGTATTTTATCATATCATTACCTATTCTTTCAAAGTCCATCTTCTACCTCCCTACTTTGTGTCATATGTGTATATATATATATATATATATATATATATACATACACACACACACACACACACACACACACACACCAACTTCACACTGCCCTATTCTCATAGATATAGAGCCATTCCCTGGAGTATGGCTGACCCACCAGGAGTCACACCCTGAAAGAAAGCTGACTGGCCCTCTCTCCAGAAGCCATCAGCTATCCATAGCTCCTCAGAAAGAGTGGGTGCTCCTGAGTCTCTGTCTCCTCCATCCTGGGATGCTGACTGTCCTGACCTTGAGCAGGTCTCATTCAGGTAACCTCAGCGCTGTGAGATCATGAGCATTGTCAGCCAGCCATCAAGTCGTGTCTACAAGACGCTTTCATTCCAGCTCTCTCCAACCTCTGTCTCTTACTGTCCTTCCATCTCCTCTCCGTCAGTGGTCCCTTCGGTGGGGCGGGGGGCAGGCAATACAGATGCCTCACATGTGGGGCTGAACACTCCACAGACAATATTCTCTGCATCTGCAAGATGCTCTGTGAAGTACACCTCACACTGCACTCCTTGATCCTTCCAAACCCATCGATCCTTTTGCATGTGCTCAACTGCAGGGACTGGGTAGAACTCTCTCAATCACAGCCTACGCCAGCGAACCCGTGTGGTCTCTAAATTCCTGAAGCAATGTGACAGGACATATATTCATTTGGATTTCTCTTTTCTTCACAGCAGATCTAATGAGATTTAAATACTGCCACAGAAGAGCTGACAAGATGGCTCAGTGGAAAAAAAGCTCTCACCACCTACTCTGACGGAGACTTGAGTATAAAACCTGGGACCCACATGGTGGAAAAAGAGAACCAAGTAGCCAAGGCTGTCCTCTGACCTTCACAGTGCACTGTGGTATGTGGACGCCCACACACGTACCTACATAAGTGAATAATAACTAAAAAAATAAGTGCAATAAAAACTGCTGCAGTCTGAACACTTCCACCAGAGTATCGACCGGATGGTTTGGGTGGGTTGGGTATTTAATTCTTGTGATTATTTACAATTTCTAGATATTAATACTCACTGATGAGCAGTAGGCCAAGATTTTTTTCCCTCCCATTCTATGTCTATCTCTTCAATCTACTGGTCATTTCCTTTGCTGTACAGAATGATTTTTAATTTCCTGTCATCTCATCTGTCAATCTTTGGGATTATTTCCTGTGTGTTGGAATCCATTTCAGACGATAGTACCTTGGATATTCCTGTACCATGAGTGTCCCACCTATACTTTCCTCTAGTATGTTCAAGGACTAGAAAGAAGACCCTGATAAAGAAATTAAAGATCTTACAGGGCTGGGGTAAGTGATGGAGCCAGGATTGAAATACCTGGGACATAAGAGCAGAGGAGTGACCATGTGTGGAGAAGGGCAAGAAAAGCAACAACGAGAGGACAGGGTTGAAGCAGGAGGACAGTAGGAGAGGGAAACCAATAATGAAGTATGTTGGCATACACTTATGAAAATGCCAAGTGAAGTCAGTGGCTTTGTATGCTAATTTAAAATATTAATAATAAAGTGGCAAGTAGAAAAATTTCAAGAAAAACAAAGAAACGCCGAGTCTATCCAACCCTGTCATGGCGTGTCCTCAGAGAACCCTAAGGCAACTCAAGTAAGGAACATAACCAGGTTGTCATTTGGGAAAGATCATGCTGTATGTGTGAGAACGACTAGGGACGTGTCAGAGTAGATCTGGGAAGACCAGACAAGAAGCGAGGCCAAGAAACCAGGCAAGAGTTAGTGCTGTTTACAGCAGGCTGGGTCAGTCCCCCACCCCTCACATCAAGCAAAAGAGACAACAGATTGTGTGGTAGATCTCAAGGGTCAGATCCCACCTTGTGCTAGGGATTCTTATATCCTACCAGAGATCTCACGATCAGAAGGTGCCCAAAGCGTATTCGAAGAGCTTCCATCTCTCCAGCTAAACCAAGTCAGTGAAATAATATGACACCATGGATTCTGGGACAGTTTCCTTCAGTTTGGAAACATTGTGCATGTCAGCTCGCATGCAAGATTTTAGCAGCATGGGTTGTTTCAGTGGCAGATAATAGCATTGCTGTTTGTACGGCTACAATCACAGGACAGCTAGCATTTTTCTCAGCTAACCTCGTATTCCAAGGGCTTTCTAACAAGCTTTAGCACTTTCCTGTCGAAACGTGGCAAACACAGGGAGCCACAAACTTCTTTTAAATTTCCTGCAAAGACTCAATCACCCAGATCTTAAAAAAAAAAAACTGGAATTCTAAGCAAATGTTTGCTTAGAATCCACTTAACTTAAAAGTTGCCACCCCTCTTGTACCATTAAACTTGTGAGTAAATCTGCAGGTGAAGAAATGGGGATCTTCAACAGGAGTTTGTTCCACCAGTATGCCACTGAAAAATACATCTGTTAAATTATTCGAAACCCTAATTTCTGCTTAATTTAGGGTCTTCCAGGCACGAAATTTTATGCTATCTCTTTTTTAAGGTAGGTAAGTCCTTCATAAATCCTGCTCTACAATCAATGTCTGTCAGAGAAACAGGGCCAAACAGCTGAAGACTGATGCTGTAATGTATGGAGAGAAAATGGGAACTGTCCAGGCAGCCACTGGTATGTCATTTCTTAGTTTTGGAAGCTGCTGGCCCTGCACTTCCTGTATAATCAGATATATTTATCCCTCTCAGGTCTCTGAGGTGGTTGAAGAATAGATAGCTAAAGTCTCATAGTTAAATTTTGAGTTGTTTAGGAATCAAGAGGATGTTCTGGATCTAAGAAGATGTTTTTAAAATTGTGATGCAAGTTGGGAAGGAAGCTGTGTTGGATATAGAACTTTAAACTCATGGAGATGGTTAGATAGTAGAATGTTAAAGTCAGGTGCCAAATACATATGGACTGGACATTGGGAATGTATGCTAAGCCTTATAATTCTCATAATTGTGTCCTAATTATTTCTGTTGTTTCATATTGTATTTATTGTTATAAGAGAAAGAGCCATTTGTTGGACTGAAAGGTATATTAAGATATACCTTAAACTTAAAAAAAAAGGAAGGGGATGGGTGGTGAGGGGGAAGAGGGTGGGAGAGTGGGACTGGATGGGGGAGTAGGAAGGGGATTGCAATTGAGATGTAACTTGAAGAAATAAAAAAAATAAATTAAAAAAATTTATCACCATACTTGATTCTTAAAGATAATATCAACACTGGATTTAATTTTTATTTTTTCCCTTTTATCAAAAAATATATTTTTCCTCACATAATATATCCTGATTACAGTTTCCACTCCCTTTACTCCTCTTAGCCCCTTCCCCCCTCCCTTCCCATCTATATCCACCCCTTTCTGTCTCTCATTAGAAAACAAACAGGCACCTGTAGGATAATATTAAAATAAAACAAAAACATCGAAATTGGACAAAACAAACAAACAGAAGGAACAGAGCCCAACAAAACTGACGTATATATACATATACACATATTTTTATTTGAAATTTATATATATATATATTTCAAATAAAAATAATGAGATTTTTTAAAGGAAAAGAAAGAGTTCTGGCATGACAAGGAACCTCCAAAGATGCACTTGGGTTTGTTTTCCGCTGGCCATCTACTGCCAAGCATGTGGCCTGTCTTTAAGAGTAGTTTCTTTTCCCAGTGAGACTCCTTTGGAGAAAGTTAATTTTCCACTTGCAAGCGGTTATCAGTCGGAGACAGCTTCTGCGGCAGGGATGGGGACACATGCTCACTTCTTCAGTTAGCTTCAGGACCCTAGCTGGTGCAGACCCATACAGGCCGTGAACATGCTGCCCTAGTCTCCGTGAGTTCACATGTGTATAGATCCTGTTGACTTAGAGGGCTTTGCTCTCCTGGTGTCCTCCGTCCCCTCTTCCACAGGGGGCTGGATCTGATGGGGACATCCCACTTAGGGTTGAATGTTTCAAGGGCTCTCTCCCTCTGAATAAAGCCTGGCTGTGGGTCTCTGTGTTTGTTCCCATCTGCTGCAGGAGGAAGCTTCTCTGATGATGACTTGTCAAGGTACTATGTGCATAGCAGGAGGTCATTAGGAGTTATTTTATTGCTACTTTTTTTTTAACCCTAGGTCCCTAGGCTATTAATCTTGGTTTCAAGTTCTTAGTCACTGATGTGACACACATATGAACCCATGTGTCAGTTATGGGTTCCATGTTGTGGAGTGGGCCTTCACAAAGGCGGACAAGGGCAAAGATCGTAAAACCTGATGTCTCACACTAATCTGCTGATTTGTTTCTTATTCTTGTCAGAGGGGACTTGAGAATGGGAAGGTGAGTTTGCTCTTTCATCCTTCCACATTCTTAAGAAGACAGCACCCTAAGTCATGTTGCTATGGTTAAGCAAGAAGCAAATACAACGTATATGTGTATGTCCCCATACTAGAGGTTTGGTGGTCATTCCTTGACGTTTGTGTTATTTTTGATTCAGGGTCATGGGGTATCTTAGTGGCCTGCAGCTTCATGATTGGACTAAGCCACTGAGCCCCAGGGAGTCACCTGTCACTGCCGCTCTAGCTCTAAAATTATAAACAGGTGCCCTCACACCTCACCTGGTTTTTATATATGGGTTCTGAGGATCAAACTTAGGTTTTCATGTTTCTGTGGTGGTAGTTAATCTTGGTTGTCCACTTGACTGAATCTGGAATCAACTAAGCGCAAACCTCTGCACACAGCTGTGGGGAACATTCTCAATCAAGTTAATTGGTGAGAGATGACCCACCCTAAATGTTGGCAGCATTTAATGGTGGCACAGATAAAAAGAGTTCTGAAGGACAAGCTCTTGCCTTTTGCCTGCTTGCCTTTTCATCTTGCTAACAAGTTCCTCTCTGGGAATCCTGCAGACTTTCAGGGTCAGGTAGTGACTGCTAAAGCAGCTACCAGTTGAAAGCAGCTATTATTTCAAAACTACCCACACTATATAGCGTAAGCCAGCCTAATAAATCCCATTATTAATATATACATATTCCATCCATTCTATGGATGCAGCAGGTTAACACACACACACATACACACCTGTGAGAATTCACACCAAACTCTCAAGGAATAAGGAAAAGGCTTTTTAATGGTGCCCATGCAGTTCCGGCTAATCACAGCCCACACAGAAATTCTTCACAGCTTATATAGACCTTGAGTTATATATAACATCTCACATAGACTGTCACCTATCTCTTTTAGGTCCCAGCCCTAAGTTATACTTTGAGTCTTACAGAGACATAAACTGCAAGGTTGTCCACTTTGAGCAAATTTGAGATTTACAAAGCAGAGATACCATCTCACTTGTCTCTGAAAGAGAGTGATTTACACCACAAAGGTGCTATCACAGTTACTCTTTAAGTAGACCAGTGTTGCTCTTTTTCGGTAGCTGTTACCCGGAGTCGTCTTGCCTGCTTATTCTTTGATATTGGAATTGGGACTAACTGGCCCAGTCTTGGTGGATGAATCATAACAAAATCATATTGTCAGTAAGCCTAAACTTCTGTTGTGTTGGTTGAAGGCACAATTTTTTCCTTCCTACAAGTCTGGTTAGCACGATATTCACCATTGAGTTCTACTAGAGGCTGTGCCCCTTTAGTTAAATTTTACTTTGTCAGATTAACACTTTCTAAGCTACTTTAGTATATCTTTTATTGTAAATAGATTCTTTTCTCATACTGTATATCCTGATTATAGTTTCCCCTCCCTCTACTCCTTCTAGTTCCTCACTATCTCCCCTGCACTCCAGATCCACTCCCTTTCTGTCTCATTAGAAAAGGTTTCTAAGAGATAACAACCAAACATGACAAAATAAAATACAATAAGATGAAGCAAATAGTATCATATTGAAGTTGGACATAGAGGAAAAGAGTCTCAAGAGCAAGCATAAGAGTCAGAGACCAACTTGTTCTCATACTCAGGAGTCCCATAAGAATACTAAACTAACAGCTATAATATATATGTAGAGTGCCTGGTGCAGACCATATATATATGTAGAATGCCTGGTGCAGATCCTTGTAGGCCCTGTGGGTGCTGCTTTAGTTTCTGTAAGTTCATATGTGCTTTGTTTAATTAATTCAGGGTATCCTCCATCCCCTCTGACTTTTGCAATCTTTCCACCTCCTTCCTCTTCAATAGGATTCCCTGCGCTGTAAAGGGGAGAGATTTGATAGAAATCTCCAGCTTAGTCTGGCTTGCCACAAAGTGTCTGGCTGTGGGTCTCTGCATCTGCTCCCATCTGCTGCTAGAAGAAGCTTCTCTGAAGATGACTGGCTAAGGCACTAATCTATGAGTATAGCAGAATATCATTAAGAATCATTTTATTGATTTGCTTTTAGACCAGTCATGTTTGGTTTTAGCCCAGACCTCTGGACTATCTAGTCTCTGGCTCTTGGTTACCAAAGCAGTGTCAGGTATGGGTTCCTGCTCACGGAGTGGACCTTAGATCAAACCAGACATCGGTTGGCTATTCCCACATATTCTGTGCCACCATTGCCCAAGCAGACTTTGCTGGCAGGAAATTGATCCTTTTTATCATCTCTTTAGCATTCCCAGTTTCCCCTATATCACTGATCATATAGAGAACCCTGAGTAATAAATATATATAGGAAGTGAGTTATCTCCCCAGGCCTAGCAAACTCACTGTCAAGTTCACATTCACCATCTGACTAATAGATTTCAGCCATGCCTTGGTAACCCAGACAGGGAGAGCCCCTCAGACTCTGAACACTAGAGCTGCATGCACTGGACCAAACCATATGGTAGAGCTTCCACCTTCAAATGGGATGGGCATTTATTTGTCTTGAATTTCTCTAGCCACCCACAAGCATGAAGGGTGCTGAGCAAAGCTGGAGGGCTAAAGACCATTTCCAAAAGGTGCTTCTGGAGAGGTTTAAGAGACAATAAGAAAATAATTTGTTAGTTTGCAATTTAGCTGATGTGGCTTTTGATCATTCAAACAAGACAGTTCTGGCTGCAGGGTATCAAACTTTTTTGTTGCTGTTATTGTTCCAAAGACTAACACCAGCAGATAGAAATCAAAGGAGGTGTTCTTTCAATAAAGGAAATTCCAGAAAAGATGCTAGGGCTTAATTAAAATATAAGTCTTTGTTTCAGGGGGCCTTCTCTTTCTTTTACAAGAGGAAGTATGCTGAAGAAGTGCGTGCCCTGGCTGGTGAGCTACAGGTCTTCAGCAAGTGAGGATCTGTCTACACTGAGGCACATCTCAGGGAAGGCTTGGAGGGCTTCCTGCCTAGAGTGCCATCTGACTTAACTCTCATCACAACATAATGAGTGTTATTACTTCCTCGTGTGGCCTGTGGGCTTTGTTAATTAAAGAATGGAAAGGTACGTAGTTCCAACCTTTTGCTTTTAATTAATCAAAAGATGTGTTTTCCATCTTCATGTTGCTGGGCAGGGAAGTATTTAGTCTGCCTTCCAAGACTCAGAAGGGTCTGGTGAAAACGTTCAGCTGCCGCTTTGAGGTTGCATAGGCGCTTCAACAGAGGACCGGTTGTCCTTTTCTTTGGAGATTTTCAATCAGTGATACTGGCCAGACAGATGCCTACAATAGGATAGTATTTGTAGGGAGAAAAAAAATCAAAAGTTGTCCCATGTCATCCTGTCAGCATAAATCTGCATCTTAAAGTTTCTTGGATATTTATCCCAGGACTAGGCATTCAATCCCAGGAACAAAACAGCTTGTAGTACCCAAGTCTGTGTTCTTTGTCATAGTATATACTGTCTTCCTGTGTGCCTGACTTATGAAACACTTATAGCACTGGATCATTTCTCCATGTTCAAATAGTCTCTGCACTTTAAATAGAAATATCTTACCCAGGAGTTAACACAACAGCATGTTAACAAGGCAGTCCTTACTAGGTAAGTAGAGGCTGGCATCCTCCCTTCTGAGAGGAAGGTGGAAGCCTGGGCAGAGGCTGGTAAATGGAGTACAGCTGGTGTGCCAGTCCCTAGAGCTCTGCTTTGAGGAGGTGCCTGTGACAGTATCAGTTCTACTGGAAAGAGAACTGCCACCACTTGGTGATGTCACCCCTATGGAATTGGCAGTAGGACAAAATTCCCACCAGGAAAACTGACCACTAAGCTACCAAAAGAGGTGCAATGATCCAAAGTGAAGACAGTCCCCTCCCTTAATAAAAGTCTGGGTATTTTATTAAGACTATTACAGGATATTATTATCATATCATATTATAATATTACAATGCCTGTAAGACAACCTATGGGGTGGGGGAGAGAAGGTCAGGGGCCTCTATCCTTCCTTCTTCCAGTCTCCCATCAAAGTGAACAGAGAGGAGATGGCCATATCCCTGTCC